>JAPYYX010000181.1:0-114671 GCA_030522605.1 Cremastinae sp. B BG-2022a
TTAGCAAGATTGTATCAACATTGTGACAATATTGCACGGTAATATGCAAGATTGCAACATTCTAGCAACATTGCTGCAATATTCTGTGCTGTGTGGGCGAGAATCATCAATAATAAAGCAACTTTTACAAGATCAAAAGAAAGCCCAAGTATACGAATACCCGACGATTTCTCAATATGTACCCGATGTAAACTCAAAAGTCAAAAAACCCACCATAAAATCAGTTTTCTCAGCAATTATCCATAAATAACAGTTTTATATCTTTTTTGTTGCAATAGCAAGTATTCACAATAGCAGGTATTCTGTTCGCAAAAAAATAAAAAAACAGAAGATGAGGAGAGAGAGAAATAAAAAGAGGGAATATAATAAATGGGCGTTGAAGGAGATGGCGCCTGGGACTTGTCGGCGATCTCGTCAGGCGAGCAGTAGATGCGGCGAGTATGCTTTACGATACCGTAAAGAGGATAAAGAGAAGAAGGAGGAGGACGAGAAGGGGAACAAATCCGAAGGAAGAAAGATAAGGGGAAGAAGAGATGAAAGAGGATGGTGAGAAAGAGAAAAAAACGGGAGGAGAAGAAGAAGATGAAGAAAAAGTAAGGTTAAATCGAGGGGGTTCGTCCTCGATCGGGGGTGGGGAGGGGCGAATAAGAAGAAGAAGAGGAGGAGTAGGACTGTTCCAAGAAACGTTAAATCAGGGATTCGTTGGAGACGCTCGTACAGACGGGATTATTATAGGGGCATATATATCGATGTAGAGTGGTGCATATGGATATAAATGGCAAGACGTATTAGCGGCAAAGGAATGTCGTTGTTGCTACAGGCAAAACTTGTATTACCCCCTTGAGATTTAATTTGCGCACATATCTAAAACGCGCCTGAGGCTCAACTCGTGACGGAGGAAAGGCGAGAGTGAGAGCTAGTGTAGCCGGTTAATGAATGAATCCAAGATTTAATGAGAATAATGATAGGCCGATGAGATCAGAGAATAGCGAGAGAAGAAGATAAAAAGATCTGAGGAGAAAATAAAAAACTTGAAGAAGACTCGTGTCGCGTGTGTGTGTGTGTCTATATACTCGGCGTGTATGTACATATATTGGGTAAATTACGGACGATTTAATACGGTGGCGAGTTCGTCATGTATGTTAAAGCAACAAGTCGGTGTCGAGTGTGTACGTCCTTGGTTCGAGCGCTCAGGAATAGAGTCGACACGAACTATCCATCAATATGCCGATAATCCATAGTTGATCGTTTATTGCGACTTTTCAGAAATCGCATGCGGAAATAGAAACGACCGATTTTATGCGGCTGATGCGACTCGAGTCAAATCCGGATAGAGCGATTTCTCCACTCTGAACCTCAACCGATTTGAATCTTTTGCGCATTTTCTTGAACGTGACTAATTGCGTCGTCGGGTATTGTAACCTTTCGTACAGAAACCGCACGTGGAAATAAAAACAACCGATTTTTTACGGCTCATACGGCTCGCGTCAAACCCGGATCGGGCGATCTCTGCTATCCGATCTTCAGCCGATTTGACCCTTTTGCGTATTATTCTGATTGTAGTAAATTGAACCGATCGGGTATTGCGTCCTTTATTCGTACACGAAACGCACGCGGAAATAAAAACAGCCGATTTCTTACGGCTCATACGGCTAGCGTCAAACTCGGATCGGGCGACTTATCCTATCCGATCTTCAACCGATTTGACCCTTTTACGTATTATTCCAATTTTAGTCAATTGAACCGATTGGACATTATTCCGAATCTTACCCACAGATGCAAAAGCGACCGATTTCTTACGGCTGACTTGCGTCAAATACAAATAAAGTGATTTCTGCTTGCCGATTCTCAACCGATTCAAAAATTTTGTACATTCTCTTCCCAATAAGATGTAGTGACATTGCGTCATCGCCAAATTGAACAACAAATTGTAATGGTTGTTTACGAGTATAAACGCAACGTCGCACTCATCCGATTTTTGGCATCTAGGTCATGTTTTTCGTTAACGATCGGTGTACGGCTATTTATAATTTTTTTAATATTAACGACCCGTCAATCGACAGTGTACTTACTTTGAAATAATCAAATACGTTGATATAATAAGTTGATAAGAGAGTTGTCTGTCAATTTATTTGACTCTCATAATACCCGCTCAATTATTATTACTTAAATATTTTATGGGACATACAGCACACGTAATTCGATCGTCAATCCAACTCGAAGCATCGCGCGTTGATCGGTGATTCGGAGAGCGCTCTTTGCGTAAGCTTTGGAGCCTCCCTCTGCTTATCTTATCACATAACATTATAATAAGTTAAACGTTAACAAGAATTCTATCTTTGAGGACTGTAACGCCGTTCAACACCTAACAAAACTATGAATAAATTATCGATTCTACGAATTTTGCGCAAAAATGTAGTTAAATTTTTGCACGTTTTCCAACAAAATTCAAGCTGTACAAAGAATTTCAAGATCAGTCGCAAGAAACGCCACAGGCACCGAATTCTTATTATTTTTTTAATTCATTAATAAATTATTTCTTATTAAAAACTCTACCCACACGACATTCTTCTAATCGAAAGGAACATACGATAATTTTTTAAACTTCAATTATTCAATATTGTGGGTGAAATCCGTAGAGAAAAAAAAGTCTTTTACAATCGCAAGGGTCACCGGACGCCCAATTTTTGCCAATTTTTTTATTTATTAATAAATTAATTCTCATTAAAAAGTCGACCCACGCATCATTCTATACTGATCGAAAGAAATGTATCATAATTTTTTAAACTTCAACTATTCAAAGTATGAGCAAAAAAGTTCATGAACTTTCTTTTCGTTTACTTTTGCTCGTCTCCTAAAATTAAAAAACGAATACCGAAAGTTTTTTCTCGATTTCATCATTTTTTTTGTTCCACCGGATCTCGGGTACGAGTGAAATGGAAAAGGGACATCGGGCGACGTGAGACGAAGGGCAGGGACACAGATAGGTCGATATATGCCCGAAATATTAGAAAGGGAACGGGGGGAGCAAGGAGGGAAGGTACGGTGCGTCATGCGCGCGTAGTCGGAGGGACCCGTTGAGAGAAACGGCGACGATGCAGCGCTCGGTGAATCGCGCTCTAGTGCGCATGCCGCGAGCGAGGCTTCGCCGCTCCTGGATCCTCCTCGGCGATTGCTCGCCTTCCCGGCTTGCTCTCTCTCGTTCAATCTCCGCGCGTCTCTCGCGAGTCTCGGTTCGTGTGCCATTCTCAATGTTCTCTTGCAATAGTCAATCATAATTATTCAACGAGAGTACATCGTCGGCGCATTCTCACCTCGGAGGCTCATTTTACAAAATGAATCAATAATTCCACCGCTGCAACGAGCGTTAAAAAAAACGCCGTCATTTATTTCATCGATCGGCCCTCTTGCACCGATCGTCAAATCAGGTGAGCAGCTTTCGTATTTTCCACCAATTAGCTCCTATTCTCTTCTTTATTCTTTCTTCATTCTTTTTCTTCTTCGACGCAATTTACTTGCGGAGCTTCCAGCAGCTTCGACACTTACGTGCATTCGCCTCTCGTTTCTTTTTCTTTCTCTCTCGCGGGTAGAGTGTCGACGTACAGGTTTGAGAGAGTACAGTGGTAGGCAAATAATAGCGTGCTCACGCGAGGCCACTGACGGTGGCGCTTGGTGAGGTCGCTGTGCGCACGAGCCAGCCGGCCGGCCGGCCGGCGACTGATTCTCCTTCTCCTCCTCCTCCCCCCCCCCGCGTGGGTGCGCGCGCTCCCTGGATCTCGTATCCCCCGCTCCTCCCACTTTCGCCACGTGGATTCCGAGCGCACGAACATCTCTCCGTGCGTCCGAGGCCCTTCGCCTCGTGCGTTTTATATTTTCTCACGACGCCCTTATGCAAATAAACCAAAATGAACGATAAAAAGTGACAAAAACCGATAAAAACTCAAAGAAAGATTCCCCCCATTCGAGAAAGGACGGAACAAACAAAAAGGAAGCGATCGAAAGGTTTTCTTGTCTCTCGATATTTATTTATGTACACATATATCAAGCGTCGTCCTATAAAACTCTATAAATACGAGCATGCCTCATGAATTAATCAGTATTTGATCACCAGGCAATCGTAAATAGCTCGAATTACGAGAGACGAGTACAGCGCGGGTCGCGAGAAAAAAATAAAACGAAGAGCCGATAGGCATATCGTGGGGACGAAAAAGAAGAAGAAGAAAAAAAAATAAGTTGAAAAAAAAGCGCAGAGAGAGAGGTTTGCGAGTGAGCCGCAGCGAAGAAGGTGGCGATAGGATCGTCCTCTCTCTCTCTGTCTCGCTCTCGGTTCGGTTCGTCTCGAGGGAGAGGATCGATGTTCCGGTATACAAGAGACGGGTCGAGGCAAAACGCGATCTAGCGTCGTCACCCGTCGAGCCACCGAGCGCAAGGGGGAGGGAGGGGGAGGCAAGTGTAATTCAGAAGTGTGTTACGACCGAGTGGCGAGGCTCGTACGTATGTATGGGTTTTCGTGAATAAAATTGGCGCCAGGCGAGACTCGCTCCCACGGTTACAAATTCTATTATATTCCTCGCTGTAACTTGTAATCGTACCGAGTGGCCTCGTTCGCGCGACTCGCGATTCCTCTTTGCTCGCTTTGTTTCACATTAGAAAGACTTTTCTTCGAGAGAACGAGAGAAAGAGAGAGAAAGAGGGAAGAAAAAAAAGATATGGGAATGAGATGCCTGACACGTGCATCGCGCATACCTTGAATTCTCATCGGGTCTCTATCATTGGTAGAGCACGTACTTTTTGCTGATTCTTAGAGAAGTAAAATATGAGATAGAGCATGAACGGGAGAAAAATGCATGTACACGTGTATATATATAGAGATATAGAATGATATTCGCGGGATGATTGGCAGGTTGGCGCGAGGAGGGAACGAACGCCCTTGCGAAGGCAAGGACAGCTCTCTGCCTCCGTTGTTGCACCTTTTTTCATCGACGACAGTAGCGTATATAGAATTTAATGCGCCAGGAATATGAAGAGAGAGAGAAAGAGAGAGGATGAAAAAAGAATGAGATGGAGCAAGGGGCAAGGATTTTCTTCTTTCTCCGTGTCTCGGATCTTTTTGCTTGATTCTTCGAGGGAAGAAAACCAGTCGCGGTTATTTTTCGCGCGGTGGGAAACTAGCGGAGAGTCTCTCTCTACAAATAGCCTTCGAGAGTTATATGTGCCGTGATTGGTCGTGAAGAGTATATACCTCGGATGGCGAAGAGAGTGTGCCACATTCGGCTTTTGCGGTAAGACTTTTGCGACCGGTAGCGGCGCCACCGACGACGCCGACCAACTGCAACCACAATAAGAAGAAGAAGTACAAGAAGAAGAAGAAGAAGACGAGCGAGAGTCTATCTAAAAGGGGATAACAGCGTGTGCTCTCTCCTGAACGAGCCAAGGAATTTTTATGAGAGAAAAAAAAAGAAGAAAAAAAAAGTTCATCTCTTCTTCTTCTGCTTCTTCTTCTTCTTCTCCTCCTCGTTCTTCTTGTTACTTGCCTGCGTTGCTCTCTCGCCCTGCTGGTCCACTCGCTCCGAGATCAGCCCTTTTCTCTCTTTTTCTCGGTCCTCTCATTTTTCTCTACGTACTCGAATAGGCAGTGACAGGATGCCGTGGTGCGAAAACGCAGTTTGCCCAAAAGCTTACTCCCCCCTTCGAGCCCTGATGCCCGCGAGAACCTTCCACCCAACGCGCATTCCAACCTCGTGCATCTAAACTTGTCGCATTTTTCATCTCCCGCATTTACACTCCGAATTTATTTCTAATCCCCGCGGGGAGAGAAAAAAATCCCACCCTTCGAGGTGGAATGGCCATTTCTTGGTCACGTTTCTTTTCTCTTTTGTGATTTTTATTGTAGAAAAAAAAATTATCGTTGAATAAAAAAGACCGATCGGTACAAATTTTCTTCGCGCTGTAAAAAATTTTTCATATGACGTCGCAAATTCAGCTCGCATTCAACATTTCGCAAAGAGCGAATGAACACGAAAAAATTAAAACATTCGCAAACGTCAAGAGGGTCGAGGCGATGTGTTTACTCACCCGTTTAGCAAAATTGTGCTAGACTTGCAAATACGTTTCTCCTCCTTTACGCTTTTGGCATACTTCGACGTTCGAAATTTTCACCGACTCGGCAATATTCGTAATATTCCCAAAAACACATCAGACACAATAAAAGCAAAAAAACAACAAAGTAAAAAAAATCAACGCGTCAAAGGTCAAAGCAGCGTTTACTTAGCTACCGTTAAAACCGCGACCTTGAATTTCTGCTTCTCCCTTTTTGGCGAGTTCTTGCGAAGATAATAAATGTAAAGAATAAAACGAGGATTCCGAATGGTCCGCTTGGTTGGTCGGGGGGTTGCTGTCTGTCATAGTGAGAAACTCAGGGGGCAACAGCGGGTAAAAAAGGAGAATAAAATATATATAATGAAGGAGAAAGGGGGAGAAGAAGGACGAGGTGGAAGGAGAATGAAGAGAAAGGGATAAAAGAGAATAAAGATAAAAAAGGAATAAGGTAGGTAGGTTGGTAGGTATAGGTTGGTTGGTTGGTTGGTTTCTCGGTTGGTTGGTTGGTAGGTAGATAGATATAGGTGGCTCACCTCGAGTTGCGAGTGGCTCGAGCGAGTTCACTGGGCCTCTCCGTCTCTTTTTTATCTCTCCCTCCTTCCCTTTCTGTAACTGGTGGCTTGCAAAGCTATGATACGTTTGCCGGCAAAACGAGGAGCGAGGAGCTCTCTCGTATACGTGTCAGTCGGTGTCGAATCGTCGTACGGCGAGCACACGCTGTTCTCCCTACTATTATCTATATTATATTTCCCTTCCTCCTGCCGATCTCGATTTCTGTTCAAACGCGTACCACGGACAAGCATCAAACACCACCAGTCTAGCGTGCACAAGCATCGCGCAAATTAGATCCCATTTTGTTCTTTATCCTCGCCGCAACGACCACACGCACTCCATCCAGTCCTCTCATTTTTATTCATCATTCGCTATGTGACTTTTTTTTTTATCGATTTATGACACGAGTGCAAGACCAGTTTTTCTACGATTTACTCAATTCTGCGAATCGTTTAGTAAGTTGAAACTTCTATTTTTATTTATTTACGTTTTTTTTTCTTTCCTTCTTCTTTTTTTTTTAATATTCATGATACTGTACGATGCTGTCCGTACTTGACACTCGACGGCTCGGGGTTCAAAACGTGAGCTGCTCAGGTATGCTTTGCAATAATTGATTTGTGTACGAAAAGATCGTAAGGAAGAGTGAGAGAGAGTGAGCGAGGAAAAGAGGAAGCGGACGTAAAACTCGATTTGAGTCGTGGCCTTGCCTTATCAGCACGAGACGTCAACGACTATGGTAAGGGGAGAGCGAATATGAATATATAGAGACGTAAATATTACTGGAAAATGTCAACTTTTGTCATTTTTGATCAAGAAACGTGGTAAATTGAAAAATGACATAATCTTTCCTCGTATTTATCAACATTGCGCCGAGTGCGTTTACCTTACTTCTCTCTCCTCGTCCGATTCGGCTTTAACGGTAAATACCTGGGAGAATCTACGAATTCGGTGACATAGGATCGATTCGGATTGAAAAGGATTTTGGCTCGTTCTCCTCTTCACCCGGTTTCTAAGGCTAAAAGTGGCTCTCTCTCTCCCACCTCTATTATTATAAATTCAAGTCCAATTACAAGCGATGCCATTTCAGCTCGAAATCACACTTTGCGCGTTATAAAGAAAATTAGAATATCAAACCACTCTCGATCAACGTCTCTCAATCCCGTCAGCCCTTCAATCACTCACAGTATTCGCCGCTCGGCGTTTATCAAAATAATGTAACATTTCGATTATTCAATTTTTATTTTATTTTTTTTCTTCGTACGAACGTGATGAATTTTCGATTCAAGGTTGACAAAAGATCGTTCATTACGAGACAAGGGCAAGTCTGAGAATTTCTATTCTTACGCAGAATATGTTTCTACATTTTCATCGATAAATCCTCGTCGAGATTGTTACGAAAAAAAAAATCGTCAATTCGATTGTGGAAATTCCACTTATAAAAATGCAGTGACATTTCGATGATGCATTCGATCGAAGTGTTGCATATTTAAAAAATATTTTTTATCCAAAAATGTTTAAATTGATATTCAGTAATGTTCGATTGCCTTTCCAGGTGATTCAGTAAAATAGATAGAGAGAAGATAAAAACAAAGATACTCCGAATTATTTTTAATCAAAAGTACAACTGAGGAAGGAAAATGGCTTACGACGACGTTATATTGCGGATGGGGGAGTTTGGAAAATATCAGCGTCGAATATATCTACTGCTGTGTCTTCCCGCAATTTCTTGTGCCTTTCACAAACTTGCCGGTGTCTTTCTTGGTGCCAAAATGAATACGAGGTAAATTTACGTCATAATTGACGAAACTATCAATTTAAGCATTTTTTAATAATAATTTGAATGTAAATAATAATTGACACTATCATTTTAGATGTGTATTGCCAGGTGAAAATCCAGATAACGCAACGTACAAATTGCCGTTGGAGGTGATGAACGCGAGCTATCCGTGGGACGAGGAAATAAACGGATGGTCGCAATGCGCGACGAGATTGGCCCTAGATATCGCTCTGAATCTAACGAGGCAAAATATTTCCGCGGGTATCGAGGACGATCACGGAGGCGGAATAACGAGCGACATAGCGCGAAAACCGATGCATCAGGATTCCGTACCGTGCAAAGCTTATGTCTTCGATAAGAGCGTTTATCACAGTACTACTACCTCAGAGGTAAATCAACATTTCAGGTGGTTGTTTCGCGACAATCGATATCGTCAGAATTTTTTGAAATTTGGCACAGATATTTTTTTTAAATCATAAAAAACTGAGTAAATTTTTAGTGCGATTGACTATTTAAAAATGAAGATATTTATTATTAAGAATTATTTTTCTCAATGCCTCGTGAGAGTAAAAAAAACTGCGATTTTTAACGATATCTCAATGTCCATACGATAAGACCTCTTCAAATTTTTCACATTCATTAAAAAAGTGCATATCAAATTTTTTGAAAATCTGACGATTTTTTTTTATGATTTTGATTTTAGCTTACACGTGTAAAATTTTGTTTATCTTGACTGTCGCGATACAACCAACTTATTGTAAATTTCGAAGAGAATAAATATGATTTTTTTTGCAAGAAAGGATGAGAAGAGAAAAAATACGGAACGATGGTGTTTCAGTGGAATTTGGTTTGCGACAAAGCACCGCTGAGAGCTACGGGGGATTCATTGTTCATGGTAGGAGTCATGCTTGGCTCGATGATATTCGGTGGTTTGTCCGACAAATTTGGACGTAGACCAATTTTCTTCCTGTCTTTAGTCATCCAACTCGTCGGCGGAATTCTAGTCGCTGTTGCCCCTGAGTACATATCCTACGTAATCTTCAGATTGATCGTCGGATCAACGACCAGCGGCGTTTTCCTCGTGGCCTACGTTATCGGTAATAAAATCCTTTCTCCACCTCACTTACTTCCTTCACCCTGAAAAAAAAGAAAAAAAATACACAATACAATCATCGACTCCGAGTCAAACAGACAAAAAATGAAAAAAATAAATAAATAACACATTATCCTCCGAAGAGAAACAATTCTGGGTCACAAGGAGGGCGAACCGTATGCCGTATGATCTTACTCTCATTACGAGTTATCCAATAAATATTCTCTCTTGTTTGCTTCACCCGTATTTTTTCAGCTCTCGAGATGGTCGGGCCGAAAAAACGTCTCGTTGCCGGTGTCGGCTGTCAGTTATTTTTTACGACGGGTTACATTCTCACCGCCGCTTTTGCGGTTTTGATAAAGGACTGGCGAACTTTGCAAATTGCCATAACAGTACCCAGTCTCGTCTTTCTCGTCTACTGGTGGTAAGTTCGTTTTTTTTCATCTCGTTATTTATTTGTTATGGTATTAATTTTGATAAGATTAATGGAATCGATAAAAAATTTATTCGATAGGTTCATTCCGGAATCAGCTCGTTGGCTGTTGACGAAGGGACGTGTTGACGAGGCAAAAGAATTGTTGCATCATGCCTCGATAGAGAATGGGGTTGAGATACCTCGTGACACGATCGACAATTTGTTAAATGACACCAGCGGTGGTGAGAGCGCTCCTGACATTCGAAAACCTTCCCTCTTGGATCTCTTTCGTTATCCTAATCTTCGACGAAAATCGATGCTTTTGTTCTTCAATTGGTAATTATTAGTCCACATTTTTGGGTGTTTATTATGTTAAATATTTTCATTAATGATTAAAATGATGTTGCAGGCTCGTCAACAGTGGAACGTATTACGGTCTGTCATGGAACGCGTCGAATCTAGGTGGTAACGATTACGTAAATTTCGTCATATCCGGAGTCGTTGAAGTGCCGGCTTACACTTTCCTCATTTTCACTCTCGATCGATGGGGTAGAAAGAGCATTTTGTGCGGTTGTATGGTCGTTTCTGGTATCGCTCTTCTCTCCACGCTGCTTGTCCCTCCAGGTACTTTTTTCTTTTTATGAAATTTTCTATTTTAACCGTTTAAAATCGGAAGTTGAATAAATTTTTTGATGTTAATTTTATAAAAATATAAATATTAACGAAAGGATTTCAATTATTCAGGCACACCGTGGATGATGGTAACTCTAGCTATGATAGGCAAATTAGCGATAACTTCGTCTTATGGTGCAATTTACATTTTCACTGCCGAGCAATTTCCAACGGTCGTGAGGAACGTCGGTCTCGGGGCAAGCTCGACTTTTGCCCGTATCGGCGGTGTCATAGCGCCCTACATTAACCACTTGGTAATTTCTCCTTTCTTCATTGCCTAATTGAAATACAATATCACAATGAAAAACTCTCGATGCTTATTTTGTTCTCTATTCAACAGTCGGAGATTTGGACACCGTTTCCGCTGGTTATTTTTGGTACTTGCGCTCTGAGCGGTGGTTTAATTTCACTCTTGCTTCCGGAAACGTTGAACAAAAAATTGCCAGAGTCTATACAGGACGGCGAATTATTTGGAAAGTGAGTAAAAACTCGAAATAATTAAATGAAGAAAAGAAAATTTGATAATAATTATATACGAATAATAAAAATGTTCAACAGAAAAGAGAAGACCATCGAAAAAGAGAAGAGGAAAAGGCGCAGGCAGCATCAGCAACTTGATCACGAGCAGGTCAACGAGATCGAGTCGATAAAGCCTCTGAAGCCTCAAGAGAACGGGGTACACGATAGAAAACAAAACGGATGACCCTGAGTACTCGAGCGGTCGTCCCTCATTCGCTACCCCTTCGGACATTTGTATACGTTTTATGAGTGGAATTGGCAGTATTTATCGCAATATCATCGATCACCATCATCATCATCATCATCATCGTCGACGACGAGAGTCTTACGAAAAATGCCAAGTGAGGAAGGAAATCGTCTCTTCCCCGGCGAGTCCTTTTCTCCTCGATCATATCCAATTCGAAAGAAAATCATTCCGAGCGCTCCGTGCTCGCTAAAAAGAGAGAGGAAACGAAAAAGAAAAAAAATATTCCCATTGCTCGCGTTTCATACGTATCTCCATTGTGTATCTTTGAATCATTATTTTTTAATATGATCTAATATGAAAAAGTGAGAAACGAGGAGCAAGAGAGAATGAGAAGATGCACCGTTGGATCCCCGACAGTTGGACCGACAAGTGAAAATAAATATTTAACGATAAATTCTTTTTTTTATGACGTTTGTTACGACGCTGAAGTAGGTATGAAGAAATTTATTGTTGGAGAAATTGAGACGAAGCGAGAGAGAAATGCTCTCTCATGGCGGTCGATCGACCGTCACGACGATCTTATTACACGTTATTCTATTTTCAACTCAAATTTTCATTACTTTTTTAATCATCGATAAATCGATACTAAGCAGAATTATTTTTGCGCCGATAAACGATATTTTATAATCTCTCTCGTACTTTTTTTTACACCCATGGTTATTGGAAAACTCGTCGGAAGATCCTCAATGATTAAATTTCTCTAATGTGCATTACGTGTAGATGTCCTACCAAATACAGGAAAAGCTTTTACAAACTTTATAAAAAAAAATTCAATCGTCTTCTTGTTATTATTATCATTATTATTACTATTCATAAGGAATAAAATAAAAGTACATAATTGAAGGTTGATAAGGCGAAGAAGGGGAGCTCGTTCGAGTCTCCTCTAAAAGTCCGCTGACGATGGCATATACAGCCTCGTGTCGAGCACACACGCGCTCGAGCGGGCGTTCATCCATGTACGTACGAAAAATCAGCTGTTACGTAGCCACACGCCTCGAGTCGCGTGGTTCGATGAATCTCCGCAGGCTCCGCCACAGTTTGGACTTGTTGGCGACGAAAATTATTTCCTGCGGATTACCTCGTACGACATCTCGATAATTGGAGCCTCCAAAGACGAACTGACACTGGAAGAATACCAAGTTAATCACGCTCCTCGAATATAATATTTTTTCTTGGATAATATCTCGTTCGTCGTGAGGCAACGTCTCGTCGAGTGAACAAAAATGATGGCGACCTGCATCGCGAACGTGGGGAAACAGGCGCGAAGAAACGTGAGTCTTCACTTCAACTCGAATGACATTCGCTTTATCACTCGAATAATGAAAATTCGTGACAAAGTTTACATCTACGATAGGATAAGATCATCTCCCGGTTAAGCACTTTACGATTTTTTATCCTCGCATTTTCCTGCTCCCGTTTCGCTAGAGCCACATTATTATTGTTATTATTACTATTGGCGCAATCATCGAAGTGTGCTCGTTTCATAATTATCTCAAGCGAAAAATCTCTAAATCGCTCGATAAGTGATCTCGATTCTCTTCTTTTCATTTTAAATATTGGACAACGCTTCGCAAGTACGGTACATGGAGCGAGGTAAATATTCCCTTGTTCGTTGATTCAATTCGTAAGTCATCGTAGAACACTCTTGTCCGCTTACCGAGCTCACAATTATGTTCTTGTCACTGCTAATAACTAATTTAATTCATCTGTATCTGTCCTCCAGGATTGTTTTTTTAGTCATTGAAAAATGAGATACTGCCGGAGAGAGCTTACTGAAGGCTGTTGTGATTTTCAGATATTAGGGGTATTTGCCAATAAGAAAAATGGCTACGCAACGGAAGCCAGTTTTGAGACAAAGCCTTGTCGCCTTCACAAATTGGAGACAGGACCAGCGAGTAAAGTGAGCGTCACCAAAGAGGATGCTGTCAAATTATACAGGCAATTGCACACGGTTCGTCGTATGGAAACCGCAGCAGGAAATCTTTACAAGGAAAAGATAGTCAGAGGTTTCTGTCACTTGTATTCTGGCCAGGTAAGATACTTTTGTTGATACTATAAAAAGATCTTGAGGAGCTCAAGCTCATTGTTTTTACAAATTACTCTAAAAATTTGCAGGAAGCTGTTGCAGTTGGAATGACAGCAGCCTTGCGTAACCAGGACTCTGTGATAACAGCGTACAGAGCCCATGGCTGGACCTATCTAATGGGAGTATCACCGCTGGGTGTCCTTGCAGAGTTGACGGGAAGACAAAGTGGCAATGCCAGAGGTAAAGGAGGCTCCATGCACATGTACGCCAGGAACTTTTATGGTGGAAATGGTATCGTCGGAGCTCAGGTTCGTTTTTTCGGTTCTCATTAACGACTACTGAAGAAAAAAAAAACGGAAATTTAATATAATAAATACCTCAGGTACCTTTGGGAGCAGGAATCGGGTTTGCTCACAAGTACAAGGGTGATGGGGGAGTTTGCATAGCTCTGTACGGAGACGGTGCAGCGAATCAAGGTCAAATATTTGAGGTGTACAACATGTGTAAACTGTGGGACGTTCCGTGCATATTCGTGTGCGAGAATAACGGATACGGAATGGGAACGAGCGTCGATCGTGCATCGGCCAGTACCGATTATTACACCCGAGGAGATTATGTCCCGGGAATTTGGGTAAGTGAAAATTAAGAAATACGGTCGTTGCTAATTATCCAAACACTTTAAAAAAATAAATGAATATAAAAATGATGTAATAGATAAATGAAATGGCTGGATTTATTCATAGGTGGACGGTATGGATGTTCTCGCAGTCCGAGAAGCGACTCGATACGCCCTTGACTACTGCTCCTCCGGCAAAGGGCCTCTCGTCATGGAAGCCGTAACTTACAGATACAGCGGTCACAGTATGTCTGATCCCGGAACGAGCTACCGAACGAGAGAGGAGATTCAAGAAGTTAGACAAACGAGAGATCCGCTCACCAGTTTCAAAGACAGAATTCTCAACGCGAATCTTGTCACGGCTGATGAGCTGAAGGTGCTTAAATCACACATTTTTTTCTTTACTGATTCAATTTCTTCAACATTATAAATTTCATTTACTCGACAGCAAATCGAAACGGATATCAGAAAAGAAATCGACGAGGCGGTGAAGCTTGCAAAGGCGGATAAAGAGATTCCAGCGAATGAGCTGACGACGGATATTTATTCGAAATGTCTAGAGCCCGAGATAAGAGGTATAACGCCGTTTACGCCATTGAAGCACGCAAACTTGGGTCCTGCTGTCAACGCCTGAACGACCGAAGGAATCACCAAGCTCAACGATCGATCCTCGATTAAACGATCGAAACAAAATCCGAGAAAGTCAGACGATTGCTCGCCCGGGTCGTGTAAAATCGTCACTTAGTTAATTTACATCGCGCGCACGAATTCAAAGGGCGATGATAGAGTCAACACTTGTACAGTACGGGAACAACGCTCGGAGCTCGCTCTCCCTCCTTCAATATCGAACTTCACGAAAATCGAAATCGTGAAAAGAAGGAAATGAGTTGAGCACCGAGACAGAAAAAAAAATAGATTGCAGGCTCTCTCGTTTCTGATTGCTACGCGAGTATTAAAGATTAAGAGTTTTTTTCTTTTCTTTTTCAACAAGTTTGCGTCGCATCGAAACGAGTGTTTACTGCCAAATTATTTATTTGTATCGATTAGTTGAACAGGCTCGGTGCGAGAGTATCTCGAGAGCGAAAGGAGAGGCGGAGGCGGAAGTTATTGGTGAAAGGTAAAAAAAAAGATGTAATTGTTGTAACGCGTTGTACCTGATTGCACATTCTCGCGTGTAACGATCGAGAAACGGGGAGACCGCGCGACCAGGAGCGTTCTCTGAGATACGAATAAATCTATGCGGGATTAATTATTAACTCGTTCGTACTTTCTCCCGAATCCTATTCCATCCATATTTTCATCACCTGCTCGATGGTAGAACCAAAAAAATATTTAAATTCTCGTGTAGCTTGTTCGGAAGGGGGCGCGGTCGGCGAGGGGGCGAATCGGCGGCCATATCGGAATCTCCCGGTAATTATCATTTCTCTGCGATTTATTATTCTCCAGGAGAAAGGAAAAAAGGCTTCATCCGTTGTCGATAATTGGGGGTTGGAACGTGAGGCAGGTTTCGCTCGTCGTATTTGCCGAAGGGAAATGATCAGCCGTGTGTCTAATTCGTGGGTCAATGAGTTCAACGTGGCGATTGTAAGACAAGAGAGAAAAATAGAAAGAAAAAACGTGTCGAGCGCCGCACCCACGGAGCAAGATGTGCAAACAGAATTTCTTTGGCCAATTCCAAACGTACAAGGGAGTTGTGTGCACAGAAATAAATACATGACGCGAAGTCCTCCTTTCTCATTCGCGTGTAATATTCGAATCAAAAATTAATTACTCTCAGACTTCATTATTTATGAAGATCCTATGTCGATTGAACTTAACTAAATTTAGATGTATGATAGAACGAATTGTATAATTTCGTAAGCGGATTAGAACTTTTGCGAGCGATGTCAGGTCGAGCGAGTTTTATTTTTGCATCAGTCAACGGTCGTCTCTTCCTTCCTTCCTTTCTTCCTACTTTAGGATACAATAATTCCTGACCGAATTTCATTTCGAGTCCACGCATCGAGAAACGATAATTTTTTTATCAGAGTGTCAGCAAGTGCAATGAAAACGTTGTGGAAAAAATTTTTTGGAGGAGATAACTTTGAGATGGAGAGTAAACAGGCGAACGTGAGAACTCCGTTGCTGCTCTCACCGAACAACGTAAGTTCATCGTAACATCGAAAAAATAAGGAAAAGTCACATCGTTTATATTTGGCTTATTATAAACAATGATACGCTCTTGTCCACTTTTTTGCCTCAACAACGTTTTAGGAGACATTGCTCGTGATTTTTATGTGTGTTGTGATACGAATACGAAAAAAAATCACGAAAGATGCTCGAAAATTGTGTATTTGATTGATGTTTCGATCGGCAACAATCGCGCTGCATCTTTAAAAAAAGAATTCTCTAAAAAAAGACTTACACGTTGTTCTCTCAGAGATTAACGTGTAACTGCTATTTTCTTTAAAATATTCAGCATCTCGAAGTAAAACTCTTGAATCCGTTTTGCATCTGTCTCTCTCGTACCCATACACGCCTTAAACATCACATTAAGAAAAGTATACTTGCGTTTGTCGTATTTAAAAACAATGGCATGAGCATATTCATAAATAATAAGAAGGTCATTGTGCAAACCCTGTCCAATTTTCATAACCATTCATCGTTCCGAAATTTAAATATTTATCTTCAAGTGTTTCGGTAACAAAACTGAAAAGTTTTATGATTTTATGAATTTCCTAACTTATTGTAACTGCACACGTTGTCAAATGATAAGTATCAAGTCTGGAAAAATTTTTCAAAAACTTTTTTCACTTATGAACACACAAAAAGTAATTAAATGTTGCCGCTAATTGACGTGGGATGATAATTGTCATATAGTTTCATAAATCTTCACACACTTCCAAGTTGTCAGTGATGATTTTTTAGGAAGTAAATCTGTTGTGCCTAAATGCATTGTAAAAGAAATACCAATGGAAAAAAATGTCACAATGAACGTCTAATAAAAAAGAATCGTGCGGTCACTCTGAGCTAGCGGTTATCCATAAATCCGTAAATCGTCGCACACTTTGCCCTTGAATAACGCGACACAAAACGCGACTCGCCTCCCACTCGAGTGGACGGGAGACACGGTCGATCCTCTGGAGAAAAGTCTTTGTTTTGTAAAATAAATGAAAATAAAAAATATGAATAAAGAAATAAGTCAGGGGAAGTCGGAGAGAGGGAGAACAAGATGTCAACGTATAGTTAGAGGAAGAGTAAGAAGCAGGTTGGAATCGGCGATTTATTTGGGCGGCTTGGAAGGAGAGCGCATGACATAATAAAATAGCTCGCGCCCCCCGATATCGTTGCTTGCGAGTCTCGCGAAGGAGACACGCACAAAAACGTACGATCGGCCGACCCGGACTCTCTTGCCCGCAGACGAAAACGACCAACCTACCGGTAAGAACGTGCCCCCTTGACGGTTCGAAAAGCTCCTCGGTAACGAGCATCGAGCATTCGACTCTCGAGGAGAAGAGACAAGAAGAAGAGGGACGCTCTATTTTTCCAAGAACAATGGTAAACGATCCTGGCAAGCCTACAACGATTTTCACGATTCACGGTAAGTAGAAGAGTTTTTGTTTTTATTTTGTTTTATTCTTTGATTCTTTTCCCATTTCGAAGTAACAAACGAGACACCTTTTTTCTTACCTTGAAGGATTTCAAAGATTTTCTATTTTTTTATGGCACAAAACTTTCTCACTGATGCACTTTTTTCGCTTTTACACTTTTCCCGGTACTTTCGCGCGAAAGTTCTGCCGTTACGCGCTCACTTGACTGACGCGTACAGGGGGAGCCGCGCTCGTTTCATCTTCCCCCACTTGATACATATTTCCTTTCGATGTAACATATCAATCCAAATTCATAACTTTGTTAGTCCTCGCTAAGGTTTTTATTAATTTTTACGACGAAAAATAAAGATAAGTGTAAAAATGAGTGACTTCTGAATTAGGGATGAAAATAAAAATCTTTCGATTTACATCGTGACAATTTTTTTTTCTTGTAGAAAAACTTTGATAATTGTCCAAGGGGACTAAAAAGTGAGAATATAGAAGTGAAAAAAGCATAGACAAAAGTGATCGTAGGGTTCGAAGTGGAAAATTAAAAAAAATATCTTAAAATTTCCAACCTAGGTCAATTTTTTTTCGCAATTGTCCAAAATGGTAAAAATTATACGAGTTGAATAAAAGCTCCGACAGAGACGAGAAAATATAGAGAGTAGAGTTCCGGATTACGGAGTGTGAGGAATAAAAAATTTATTTAGCGAGAGATTGAGAGGCTGTGTCGATGTGAGCCGGATCCGAGAAAAGTTCTTATCAACTTTTGAGCGTTAATATTAGCGTTAAATATTGTGGATGAAAATTAATCTTTGCGGAAAGGCTCACGACGCGATGATTCGTCTTCCGCCAAATACACATATGTACATACACTATAGCCGAATATACAACGGGTTACACGCAGTTCGCGCATTCAGCTCGTCAGTTACGGACACGACAAGGTCACGAAACTCTCCAGCTCTCGGATAATAGGAAATGATTTTACGCAACTCAAATGAGTTATTGTTTTAACAAGCTCCGGAATACAGAAAAATAAATGATCACGTACAAAATATTCTCTCATCTTTATCGCATTATCTTCATAAATGCGTGTATGATGAAAAAAAAATCAATATTGCTCAAATAAAGAATATAACTTTAAGAATTTCTACGAACAAAAAAAACGTGACTGATCATGGATATTGGGTAATCGGTATCGCTTCCTTTTTCAATACAAAAGAAAAAGCGGTTTACATAAAATCACAATGTTTTTTTTTAAGATTAAAAATGTTTTGGTAAGCGGAAGAGGGAAAGAATAAAAATAAAAAGGAGTAGAACACGCGAGAACAGGCGACTCGAAATTGTAGCGTTAAGACGTAACGAAGTGTTCAATTGACCGGGCGAGCGCGCGTTCGGGCGTAGAAACAAAAAACGTCGTGTAGCACAATCAGTCACATTAAAGATTAATTACCGAACGATCGGGCTTCTTGGTTGCTTTATGAAACCTGCGTGTAACAGAATTTAGATGCTGGAGACTTTATACCTGGTGCAAAATAGATACGAACCGCGGAAATACCGGAAGTATCGTTCAAATGAAGAAAAAAGATGAAACAAGAGTCGACGCGTCTTCGGAGAAAAACGAAAGAGGGCTCGGTGAGTCTCGATCAAAGTCACATATTGTTTATCAAAAAAAAAAAAATAGAAATAATAGAAAAAAGAAGTTGAAAATAATCGGAAAAAATAATTACATCAAAGTAATTACACACAATAAAAATTTATTATTTAGAAGATTGGTTTAGTGGAAAAAAAGAAACGAGTGACGTATATCTTCTGGGAAGAAGGCTCCGTCAGTGCCGATCACAGCGACATATTATTTTTGTTGAAGAAGTGATCATTGTAAAAATAATAGAAAAGAAGCTACGAGAAAAGAATGTTCATAAACTCCTCCGCTATCTTGAATAATATCTAGTTTCATAAATTCCTTATCTTGGTAGATAATTGGTTTAATTGTCAACAGTTAATTGGAAATGGGCGACTTTTTGCGTACTTGTTGTGAAAACTCTCTTCCTTGTCATTTGTGTCTCATCGAATTTTGCAATACTCTCGCTCACCTCGATGTAACAATGAAAATGTACGTTTTCGTTATGTGCCGACTTACCTCAAGTGCGCGTGGCGCGTACAATGGAAACAGGTGGCCTCCCGCGTAAACAGGATGCCTCACCGGCCAAACAAACCAGAAGAGAGAACTACCATCACCATTTTTTCATTCAAATTTTCATTAATCGCTAAATTCATTGTCGTCAATCCGAACTTGTATTCCGCCCTTGTCCCGAAAATGCATTTTTTCGAGGATACGAGCCTTATTATTATATTCGATTTCATCATCGATAAATTCATGTTTCAGACACTGATAGACAGCAAAAGGACATCGATGATCGAACGGACTTTGAGACAGCAATTCAACTATGCGGTACGTTCAATTATACTTCTATCTGCATAATAAAAATTTATTTTCCGCACGGAAGCGATTAAATTATACGAAAATGGAGCATATTGTGACTTGTGACGTCACAAGGCATGTTTCGCGCGGAATTAGCTCCATCAATTTCGGTTCCTCGGTTTTTTAAGGGTGTATCCCCAAAATGTCGAATTTTACTTTAGACATTGAATTTAAAGTATGTTTTACAGTGAAGTACGGTGCGTCGATTAAAAAAAAGTATGCCTCGCCGTATTACTTATTGAAATAATTAATGTTTAAAGTCCTATTTACTCGCGTGTTATTTTAACAGAAAGTGGGTCAGGTTGTAATGGTTTGCAAAATGGTTTGGCACGTTTGAGAGTTAAAAAGCAACCAAAAAACTTATTTTTGGTAACTTTATCATATTTGCTATGTCTTTTAAAAAAAATGTTGCCGACTTCGGTGTGGAAATATTTGTGTTCAATTTTCACTTGGCAGTATAACGTTCCGGATACCCCTATATCCATTATGAATAAAATGTTAATATTCTTTGATCAAAAATCACAAAAATGTCGAAAAAATGTATTGCCATTAAAATTTCGACGTCAGAATTACGATGAAAAATCAAATAGATGTACCGCAGATTTTACTGGACATACATCCTTAACTATTTTTTTTTGTAATCTTCACGAATTTTAAAATACTTAAAATGCAAGATTTCTAACTTTTAAAAATTCATATCCAGGTTATGGAAAATTTCATTATGGCTTCGTCTTTCTATGCGGCATTATGTTCCTGTGTGTCGGCTGTCAAAATGGAATCAACGCTTATATTTTGCCATCGGCCGAGTGTGACCTCTCCCTGACATCGGAGCAAAAGGGCCTGCTCAATGTCGCTTTTCTCGTAGGTGAGACTTTTATCATCACATCTCGCTTCCTCATTCACTTATCAATATCATCGTCGAATATTCATCTGCAGAAAGTTTTGTTTTTCTAAAATAACGTTGCTTGGCAGGTGGTATCCTCAGTTCTCTCTTCTGGGGAATTTTTGCCGACGCTTATGGACGGAAAAATATTCTAGTTGGGACTTTTTTCCTGGATGGACTGCTTACTCTCGTCTCGAGCTTATCACAGAGCTTTCGGGTACTCATGATTTTTCGGGCCATCAGTGGATTCACGTTTGTTTACACTCTTACATTTCAATCCTACGATTTTTCCCCTTTTTTATTTACTGTTAATTAATTTTTTTTTCGTTATTTCTTCTAATGATAGTATCGGCGCACCCGGATCTCTTATTTACACCTATCTGGGGGAATTTCACGCTGCCAAGCAACGAGTCAAAAGCATTTGCTACGTCGGATTTTTTTGGACTCTCTCCTGGCTCATTTTACCAGGTATGTAAATTTGTCTTAGATTTAAGATGGTTTTTTCCTTATTTTTTTTGTTCGTTCTCTCATTCAACGAATGACGCATTGTTTGCTATAGGTCTGGCCTGGCTCATTATACCACTACCGATAAAATTGGAGAGTGACCATTTCATTTACAACTCGTGGCGTTTGTACCTTGCGATCATAGGACTGCCGAGTCTCGTCGTGGCCATTGTACTCACCCGATATCCTGAGAGTCCGAAATTTTTATTGTCACGGGGTAGAACCAATGAAGCCCTTTGTGTGTTGCGTCAAATTTATGCGAGCAATAGTGGAATGCCTGATGCTGAATATCCGGTAAACTTTTTCTTCGTTTTTTAATATTTTTTCATATTAATATTAGTCGGGATTTCTTCCCTTTACTTGCCGCGGCTGTGGTCCATCGGCTGGCAGGGCTCTTTGACGAATTTATAATTTATTTTGAAAAAGTACTAAAACGATAACGTCGGACGTCAGCTTGTTTTTCGAAACTAGCAAAAGAATATAATTCGTAGGATATAATGACTTAATTTACACCGACGCGCTCAATCCAGTTCGCTCCGAAGTGAAGTGAATTTGGAAACGCGTTTACACTTGGCTTGCGGAATGCGCTCGACCAGCGACTACCATTCTAATCCACTTCAATTGGCTTGAAACGCGAGATCGAATCGAAGTGAATTTTGTGCGTTTACACGCAGCCAAAATCACTTCGTTCCGAAGCGAAATGGGATTGAGCGCCTCGCTGTAAACTAAGTCAATGAACGAGTCGAATCTAAGAAAGAAAAGCAGAAGAAAATGAATTCCGTTGGAGAACCGAATCACAGAACACAATAAAAGATCGATTATGTCAAACAAAGTTCCGGTACTTACAATTTTTTCCCATGTTTGACAAAGTTCTCTCGTTACAATAGACGCACGTTCAATTCACTCTTAGACAATTTTTATTACAATTATAATAATTATTATTATACATAATAATAATCAATTTTATTAATTATTCTTCGACTATGTCACAATGTCTGTTACTCTAAGACCGGACGTAGTACGCTGACGTTCTTCTCGTCTTTCGACCGACATCGATGAATCTATCGAGTGGGAATAAGGAGAGGGAGAATGCGTAATTTTGGTATTCGAAATATTGCTAAAGATTTTAGTAGATACGTCAAAATTTGACTTAGCTCGAGGACTCGAACGGTCCAAAGCGATATTTCCTGTGATAATTTTCATTATTTATTTATTTATCTTACATACGTCATCAATGATTTAAAACGCCAGAATCGGCTAGCCAATTATTTTGAAAATAGTTGCAGATTGTAATAATTAATCTCTATTAATTGATAATAAGAAGGAAAAAATATGTTGCCAGGTCAAGTGTTTGTCTTCGCTGGACGAGGAGGAAAAGGAGGACGAATGGTCGACAAATAATAAAAAGAGAAAAGAAAAGGATGAAGTAAAGGCCGGTGGCAAAGAAGAGCCGTGGAAAGAAAAAAAAGAAACGAAAACGGAGAACAAGAGGAGAAAAGCAAGTCTGGTTTTGCAATTATTGTGGAACGTTTATGAACAAATGAAGATGCTTGGATCGCCTCCGTTGCTAAAATGGGCCATTCTTTGCTGGACCATGTATTTCACCAATATGTTTGGGTAAAGAACAAAACGAATTCATTTTCAATGCACCAAGAGACATTGCAGTGTTTTAACGCCAAATATTGCAAATAAATAATTTCAAGAGCGAATCTTGTGTATTAAGCAGTCAAATAGCATTTTATCTTTCAAAAGTTTTACTCTTTTTGATTTTATAAGGAAATGTAACTTACGTAAATTTTTTATTATCAATTAAATTTCAATTATCCTCAATTAAATATTTTATGTCATAAACGTTAAATTCGCAATCAATAACAAAAAATGGTTTTGATTATTCAATCAGGTACTACGGACTGGGTTTGTGGCTACCCGAATTATTCAATCGATTCGAGAATTACAACAAAGTACACGGAAACAATGTCACGGTGAGCGTTTGCGAACTCGTTTCGACAACCGAGGCGATGAATTCTCTACCGAAAGATCCGTTAATTGGCATGAACAGAAACGAGTGCGTCGCTGGAGGTATCCAAGAACAGGTGTTCATCAATACTTTGACGATCAATGGAGTTTGTTTGCTGGGAAATATTGCTTCCGGTTATTTGGCAGATCGAGTTGGACGACGCACGATACCAGGTAAGAATGCAAAGTTTCCTCATTCGTTGAACTCTCCTTTCTTGTTTATCGGTAAATTGATATTTAATTGTTCATCAATGACTATTATGTTTCAGTAACAACATCGCTGGCCGCTGGTTTGGCAGCTTGTGCTATTTATTTCGTTAGTTCTTCGTCTCAGAATCTTATTCTCGCTTGCGTATTCTCGCTCACGATAACAACGGCGAATTTTGTAATCGGAAGCGTCGTCGTAGACATATTTCCCACTAAGGTTGGGGCTGTTGCCATCTGCACGATGACTTTCTTCGGTAGAATCGGAGCGATGGTGAGCAATCTCGCCTTTGGAATGCTCTTGGATATTAGCTGCGAAGTTCCAATTTTCCTCGTTGGTGGCATTGTTATCCGTAAGTTTTTCGTATACTTTAATTTTTCAAGTACATACATTTCATTATTTAGATTAAATAATGAAATTTATTGAAATTTATTAAAATTTATTAAGGTATGAAATGAGATAAGTAATCGAAAAAAAATGTTTTATTTATTTGCAGTTGGGGGTTTACTGGGACTACTTTTACCACCAGCAAAAAGATGAAATAGACAAAAATCGACTGAGCCAATGTTATTTATCGTCGTCTCAATCACGATCGGCTTTTAAACGGACTGAATATTATTTGCGATGTTTGAAGCAACCAATTCAGGAGAGTAAAGAGCCGCAGTTCCGTAGGGCGAAGTGAAGACCGAAATTTCTTTTTTTTATTCGTCCGGTGAATGACGCACTGGGGTGATCAGCATGGGATGACCCTGGCAAAATTTAACACACTTTACAACACGGAAACTGCAGTTCTTTATTATTCTGAATTCGTTGCTTAAAGGTATTCCTATCACAGAGTGTCATATTTCATTGACGCATACGCGAAATCCTTAAAAAAATTTATAGAGCATTTTTGCGAATGTCTGTGAAATCATTTTTTTGCTACGAATAGAGTGGAAGATATTTTCAGATATATTTTTTTATTTTAGATCCTTACAACTCTTTAACTCTAATCGTAACTTCTTCAACTTGAGAAATTAATTATTTGAGATTTTTTCGAAACTTTTGACTTAATTTTTCAAAATATTCGATGACAATGAATTTTTTCATGTCCTACATGAATTTTACACAGTTTCATGAATACTCATTAGTCTTTCATTAAAGTGTCGTTTAGAAATATACGAAATATTAAATCGAAAGATCGATAAGTAGTTTCCTCTATTAATGCATATAACTGTGCAATATGGAAGATCAAATTTCAAATCGGAAATTCGATGACCTGCCCTTATTTATATTAGTACAAGATTATGTATCTTCTACTTATAATTTCCAATTACGTTGATTTAGAAATCTTTTATTCTATGCTAGGAATACCTTAAAAATTCGTCAGTGAGGACATTAATCCGTCGTTGTAAAAATGACAGAGAAAAAAGCTTTGATGATCAAGACATATCGTCTGGAGCGTTTCCACGCTCTCCAAATCCAAAGATTACAATCAAATTATTAGCAAAAATGGACCTTAACATTTTTGAAATGTTATTCATAATGTATCAAAATCGAGAATAAAAGATTTACTTCTTTTTACGCTTTTGTCAGAGTAAAGACTTCGTCCAGACAAAAGGCGATGCGATATCGAGTAAAATGGAGAATAGAAAATAAAAAAGAGCAGAGCTTGTTTTTGTTGAATCGAGAGAGGGTTGTACAATAATAGACGACGCTCCATGTACTGGAGAAAAAAAGAAAAGATAGAGCGACCGATAATCAAATTATTACCAAAGATCGATCCTAACGTTCTCGAAATATTATTCACAATAGTTGAAATTGAATCTGAAGCTTATATGTATTTTTATGTTGTTGTCAGCGCGGTGAGTTCTTCCCGATAAGAGTATAGAAGCGATATTGAGCAAGATGGAGAGTGGAGGGAAGAAAAAAAAAGAAGTGGAGTTTGTTGTTTTTGGTGAAAATGGGGTGGGACAGGGTTGTAGGATGGTAGTCGGGCGACGCACGATCTCTTGGAGGAAGAAGCATGGAAGGATATGTATGGAGAAAGAAGAGGAGGAGGAGGAGAAGGAGGAGGATGAGAGAGAGTTGCATCGCGGGCGAGGCTCGGCGACGCTCTGGCCGTCGTTGCCGCCACACGGCTCCAGCCAGGGGCGCCAAGTCTTTTCGCCCCCTCTTTCTTTTTATCCTCGACTGCTGACCCCTCCTCCCTTCGCCACCCTTTTCCCGAACCTTTCATAAACAACGAATCACTTTTTTCCGAAACCCGAAAAATCGTTTGATTTTCAAAAGATGAGGCGCTGCCGGAAATCCCGAGCGATATCGGTTAATCTTTATTTATCCTATTTATATATAATATCACCCTGAGAAAATTCATCCGGGATGGAAGGAGGCAGGAAGGGAGAGAGTTGTCATTCGGCGCCTCAAATCTTAGCTCGTGTCTCGCCTCTTCTCGATCCTTGTTCGTGATTCGCCATAGAAAATAATGATAATAATAATAATAATAATAATAAGACGACGAAGAAGAAGGCGGCAAGAGGGTTGGAGACGCTTGTTAAAAATATTTGCGCGAGCGGTGTCTCGTCAGTGTGTCGTCCGGTGCGCTCCACGGAGGAGACACGCGCAAATCCACCATCCTGCACAAAGAAAATAAGGGAGGGCGAAAATACAGAGCAAGAGAGAGAGAGAGAAATTTCTTTTGGCTCCGAAGCTAAACCAGCAGACTTGCCCTCAGTCTCTCGGTTGCACCAGTGTCTAGACCATTTTCTTTTTTCCTTCGCATATATGCCGCCTCTCCTCCACCCATATCCTCCCTTATTTACGGACAAACTTCCTTCTACCAGTCGTCAAATAATCCTCGATTTGTTTTTTTTTCTTCTTCATCCACCCGATTTTGTATGTATTCATTTTTTTCTTCTCATTTTTTGATTACGCTCGATTTTGATTATTATATCGAAATCGATAATTACGTTGAACGATCGTTTTGGGACAGTATGAAAATATACTTCGCGGTTGTCGAAAAGCGAGGAGGGATTTTCCTCTTTTTGTTTGTGCCTATAGGAGGGGGGCTGGCTGGCTCGCTCGCTCGCTGTTCCGTCTGGTTGCTGGATGTGGTGGATCGAGGTCCCCCTCGCCCCGTTCCATCGGAGAGCATAGATACAATAAATGGCGTCAAGATCCGCGTCGCCACGAACTGGCGCGCCGGTTGTCGCCGGAATATCTCTCTCTCTCGGTTTTGCCCCCCGTTTTTCGACGAACAACCCTTACAAATAGGGGTTGCTCCTCCGGCACGCGACCAGTCAAAGCGCGGCACACGCGGCCACTGCACACCGCCGAAACCACTTTTCTTCCTTGCAATATCTTCTTCCTCGCTCATTTTCTTCCATTTACGGTATTCTACGGTCACCTCGATAATACGCACCATAAACATCCCCTCGATGACCGCGTCACTCTTTCAACTTCATTATTAGATTTAACGAGTTTCACTCATTGGGATAAACGAAAATAATGGAGTAGTGCTTTTTTGTGAACGAGATTACTCTGCCCACGTTTTCGCTCAGCATCGTGGACTCGTGAGTGTGTGAGTATTGCGTAATCGTTATTGTGACTACTTTTCGCGATCCTGTCGGACGACGCTCGTAATTTCATCGATCTCTTTTCGTCTTTAGAAACTTGAAATTTATTATTTTTCACTCTTATACGAATTTATGAGAAATTTTATCATTCTATCTCTGAAATGAGAAGAAATATGATTTATCGCCGTCAACGAGGTTTGTGTCATTTCTTTTCTTTTTATGGATTCTTCTATTTATATTTTTAGTAAATTTTGAGTTGATTTATGATTTATGATATGTCGAATTTATAGTGAGGAAAACGGGACAGAGAATGAGAGAGATGAAGAGCAGGAAACTCTTGAGTGTCGAAAGTTTACGCGCGAGGGAGGAAACGGTTCGCAGAGCGTACCACGTGTTTGTAGAGAAAATGTGTACGGGCAACAAGTGCGAAGAGAAGGATGCCATCAACGAGAATAAACGACGAATGTAAACGCGCTGGTGTATAAACTTGGGGAATTCGTATAACGCTCCTCTCATTCTCTTCCTGTCTCTCGTTCTCATTTGTACTAAAACATAAATAGATTTATCGTTATATTCGTAAAAAATGACGGAAAAATGAACATTTCGGGCGTTTCTCACGATTGAACAATTCGAAGGAAAAAAAAAAGAGTTTAGATATATCGAAGCAGAGGCCAGAGCGATGAATCAGTTTCGTCGTTGAAAAAGAATCACCCGAGCATACCACGCTCCCTCTCCCTCTTTTCCTTATTCTCGCTGGCCCGCCTGAATTTTTTTTCTTCTCTTTTCCTCTTTTTATACGATTTTATAGCCATGTATGAGACACGAGGAGACTGTACCGAAGTCGGGCGATAGAACGCAATTCGCTGCTCGTACACGCACTCGTGGACCGAGGACGCGCTCCCGTTTTTTCCCCTTGTATACCTCGTATTTTATTATTTTCTTCCTTTTTCGATGAAATAACGATGTCGACGCTTCAAACGGAGCGAGGAAAAACGGGTGGAGCGAGAAATAGCCTAATCGAGAGATCGAGTCGATTTTCGATGGTCGGTTGGAGAATTGACTTCTGACAAAATGGATTATCGTAGATTTTAAGACACGTGAAGAGTGCAATCCGTGATTCGGATTGGTTGCTGATTTTTTTTGTAAATAGAGCGTTTTGGTACGGTTTAAAATATGACGTCAAGAAATTTTTCACAAATTTTATGGAATTTATGATTTTGATTTTAAATAATTACAAGAATGATTCACTAAAATAAAATTGGTTTGACTGAAATCGAGAATAATTCAAACTTGGCAATTTTTTTATTTTTAAATATTCGGCCCGAGAGGCGTTTAAAGAAATTGAAAATCCATTTTTTATTTCAATGAAAATATTCACGGATTCATAATCAAAAATTCCCAGTGTTTATCAAACTAAATATATAGTGAACAAAATTACAAATTAAAATAATTCATCGTGAAAAACTGAAAAACGTAACTATTCAATAATATAAAACGTTAATTTCAGGATACCGCAAAAAATATAAATCATTTAAATTAAATATAACCGTTTGAAGATAAATTAGTCAAATTTAAAAGAAAACGCGAAGCGAAAGAGGAAGGCGCCTGCGTTATTTCACTATATCAAATAAAGTAAACAAAAATAATAAAGTAACGAAATATTTGGAGCGGAATATGGAATTGGCGTATTATAATAAATAAATATGTAGAGTCCGCGTAGGAAGCGTTCGGTCATTACAAAATGGCATCCAGTATATACGTATGCAGGATAGGAATAAGGCGCGCGGGGCGCTCGCCTCGGCGAGACGAGTTTTCTAAAATTAGCCAATTTATGAGCGTCTCTCTTTCCGCGACTGCCTACGAATGACTCTCTTTTTCCCTTCTCTCTCTCTCTCTCTCTCTCTTTCTCTCTTTATCCTTTAGCGGTTAATTCACGAATATTCGGTGACTCTCTCTCTCTCTTTCTCTCTTGGTATGTTTGCCATGTTTATCTATCAGCGTAAGCGCCCTCTTTGCCAATCGTCGTCGCCGTTGTCTCTCTTCGTCTTTTACCTTCTATCACAGGATTGCAATGCCATGCGCGCATTCCAGTCCGCGGAGGCGCCATCTCTCCCTCCACCGAGACACGCGAGCGCATAATACACATTTACATACGAGTATCGAGTCTCAAAACTCGCCGAGCATAAAACACACTAAATATAGTCCAAAGTCTCGTAAAGCTCGGGACCCGATTTATCGTTTAGTAAATCATTCCTAAGACTTCGCGCGATTCCATTCGGCCACTCTCGATTCTGGCACGATCTTTCCATTAGAGAGAAAAAACAAAACACGAAGGGAAACAAATTCTAAAACATTCGAGAGATCGAATCGGAATTCAACAAAACTTTTGAATCACAATGAAAATTTGCCGATTTGCGCCGTATTTTTACAAATTTTTTTTTAGATTTATATTATTA
Source organism: Cremastinae sp. B BG-2022a (assembly GCA_030522605.1). Taxonomy (NCBI): domain Eukaryota; kingdom Metazoa; phylum Arthropoda; class Insecta; order Hymenoptera; family Ichneumonidae; species Cremastinae sp. B BG-2022a. Next base: position 29,689 of record JAPYYX010000181.1, read on the forward strand.
TTATTATTAATTTGTTAATTTATTATTAATTAATTTGGTAATTTTTGTCAATATTAGCTAGGAGAGTGATGACTGTTCACGGTGGACGCTTGTCTCTTGGACACTTATAATGTACAAGCGTGCAAACGTGTGCATGCCTGTAAAAAGGTTAGCGAAGTACATATTGCAAATGTAGGCGCCATTAGAGTCTTGTTTCGGCACTTTCGCATATTCTTACTCCACATACACTCTCCGTTTCCCAGCTTGAACAACAGTCGCTTCTTCTCCCATCTCCCTCTCTTATCCTTTTTTTACGAGGAACGACTCGTTGTGAATTAATTAGTCTCGTCTAAATATACGACATTGACCGCTGTGCGATATTACAAGAGGGAGCTTTTTTTCTCCTTCTCGTTATTCCGAACTCGCGAGCCGAAAGAAAAGTTAAACTTTCAGTGGCAATTTCAATGCCTAACCTCGTCTTTGCACAGTCTCGCCTTATTCTTCTAATTTTTTTTTTTCATCGCTCCTCCTTTTTTCATTCCCGCATCGCTTCACGAGAGTTATCTCGTTACTCATTTATTCATTTTTTGTCAATTGAGATGATAAGAATTTTGTTATATCAGCCGAGGTGTCGGAACGAGCTACCAGACTTTGTTGTCATTCTCATATTCGTGCAAACTGAAAAAAAAAACGTTAAACTTTCAGTGTCAATTCCGATATGCATAACCTTGCACGGGTTTTTATTTAATTTTTTTTATCGTTTCTGTTCCTCCATTATCGGATCGATCTACAAGTTTTTTCGTTCACTGATTCATTTCTCGTCAACCGAGATGATAAAAATTTGTTATTTCGTTTTGTTTGTATCGGTCGAGGTGTCGGAATGAGCTACGCGACGCTTTATTGTCATTCTCGTATTCGCTCGTGGAACGTTGACCCCGAGTGCAGTCGTCGCTGCTTGCGTCTAAAAAGCTTTTTTTAATCAATGTCGGATCATTGGAAAATTCTCTGTACAATCTCGTAATCTTGTCCTATACAATTGATGAAAAAATTTGTAAACATTTTGTTTCCGACGTATCGCCATTGCAATTCCGATGAAATGATCAAAAAACGTGCGGAAAAATAATATCGCAATTGAGCGGGAGCTTTGAATAATTCCGATTCGAAAAATTGGCGGCCGCAACTCGGTAGATGACGCGACGTTGCGGCGAACGGGGTCAGACGCACTCCACTCGCTCGGTTTTTTGTTGTCTTTGGTACGGCGGCGAACGCAGTGGGGAGCGCCTCTCGTGGCGATCGAGGGAGACTCGCCGGAAAAGGTGTCTCGCGCGTATGTGCGCGTTTCGCGGCGGTTGGTGGATCGCGAGACTCTCGCGGCCGCCATGTTTTCAACGAACGCTCGTGATCCCTCTCGTGTGTTTAGTATGCTGCGGTCGGTGTATCGGCGAGTCGCGATCACCGTCCTTTCAACGTCCAGAAGCAACGGCAGTTGAGCCAGACAAGGAGAAAACGAAACGAGGAAACGCGACTCTCACGTCGCCGCCGTCCTCGTCCATCGGGAGCTATGTATTTTATTTCGCGTACCAATTGCATCTTTCCGACCTTTCTTTCTTTCTCTCTTATCCCCCTATCCATGTTACGAGCATTGTGAACAAAAAGAAACAAGAGGAAAAAGAAAAAAACAAACACGCACACGAGTGACGAAATTGCGAAGAATCCGATGACATCGTTCGACCGAAACGAGACATTTTTTTCAGTCCCGCGTTCTCCTTTTTTTTCTCGGCGTACAACGAAAAATACTCGAAAAAAACTGCCTTGCCATTCAAGCAAAATATAAATACGTAATCAGCTAGTCAACGACGAACGACGAGAAAAAAAGAACGTCAACGAAATAGCGTTAAAAAAAAAGTATTCGAGCCGATGTCGTAAAAGAGAGAAAAAAGATCTGGCAACATTTACAACTCTGCAAAACACGTGTGTACCTACATCGTAAAATGGTGTCTCGCTGAGTGACTGTTTTCCGAAAGTCTTCTTCGTAGTTGTTTTTTCACCGATTCTTTTAATAATCTCGAATGCTCTCGACCCAAGGAGAGAAGGAAGAGAAGACACGAGAAAGAGAGCAACGCGCGAGATTCTCTCGAGGATCGAAGACTCGTAAATTTCGGTTTATTGCACCGAATGTGTCATAAAATGTCGTGTATATCGGAATAATTAAGCCGCAATATTCGAATTAGGATGGAGCAGCCGTTTTGAAGCAAATTCTACGAAATTCCTTCCTTGGCCATTTAAACAAAATAAAAAGAACAAAAAAACGAAACGAGTAACGAAAGATTTGTTTGGCACGTAAAAAAAGTCTACGGAGCGAGAGAGAGGGAAAGAGATTTTTTGCACATTGTGAAAAAGAAGGAAAGGAGGAGAGAAAGAAAAGAGAGAGATACGTACGGGCGGGTAAACGGCACGGCGATTTCAAGAATGTGACAGTGCGCTCCCCTCACGGTCGTTCGCGCAAAATCCGCGTCCGCGACGAACTCGACGAGGTCAGGCTGCGCTGCGAGAGAGCGAGACGCAGAACGAGGAAAAGACGGATAAAGAGAGGGAAAGAGGAGAGCGTCGATGGTGGTGGTAAAGTTGGTGGCGCTAGTAGTAGTGTAGTAGTATTGTAGTAGCCGGGGTGGGAGGAGAGTGGCGCTGTGGTGGTCGCAGCGAGAACGAGAGCTGCGAACGTAGCCCGACAGAACGGTTCAGAGTATTCCGAAGCCTCGCCGGAGGAGTAGCGCTCTCTCTTTGCGTCCAATCGCGAATAAAACAAGGACAGAGAGAGATACGGAGAAGAAAAAATACGTACATTTATCGGGTCTGGTCGTGATCGAGAATACTTTTTTCTTTTTCTTTTTTTAAATGAGAATAGAGAGAGAGACGAGTGAAGAGCCGGAGACGCTGCCGGGACGATTTCTCGATCGGTTGGAATAATACTCGAGGGAAAAGCAATAAGAGGAGAAAAGAGCGGCGCGCCGTCGTCTCTCGATTCTCTGGTTACGCTGGTCCGTCCTCGTTTTTGCCTCAACAATCGAACAAACGTGATTTGTTATGGGATAAAATAATGTCAATCGGTGATAGTGCGGAAGGGACGAGAAGAGCGTGTGTTTACCGTGTTAAATCAGTGTTATGTTGTGCCAAGGGTCCTTTGGCACTGAGAGAGCCGGTGGTTGTGGTGTTGTCGGTCGCACCAGCGGCGGCAAAGAGCAAATCGAGAGAGCACAACGGAGCGACTGTCCTCAGGATAAAAGACGAGGCTCCAGTCTCATTAGGAATTCCGAGGAAGAGCTTTCGAAGAGGTACCAAGAGGATACCGATTATATTATTAGGAGCGTCAGAGGAGAGCCAACGACGAGGACCGGCTCGGCGCTCATCGTACAGCGGTGTCGAGACGATCAACCTCGTACCGAACAAAGGAGGAAGCGCAAACAGTACGCAAACTTCCACAGGAGCAACAACCCTCTTCACGGACGAAAATCAACGACGACGACGTATTTTCTTCCCTCGCCGTTGACTCGATACTCGTAGAGTCCCTCGCTAGCGCCCTCCCTCTCCCCCACCATCTTTTCGCGTGCCTCTGTCTGCCTTCCTCGACCCCCTCCCCGTCATCCTCATCGCTCAACTACACAACAACAAACAAATCTTGGCTCAATCTTCGCTACTCTTCTTTTTTTTTTATACCTCTCATGAGAGATTTCATTAAATATTTGTTTCTTCTTTCTCCCGTGAACGAGAGAGAGTGAGAGAGCGCGAACGGTCACCGGAACGTGAAATATCGCGAAAAAACCCTCGGTAAAAGCGAGGAGCAGCCTCGTATCGACGATTCTGTTTTCCTCTTTTTCTACGTGTCGTTCTTATTTCTTTTCTTTCTTTTTTTTTTCGAGGTCGTCGCACGAGCGAACGACTCCGAGGACGCAAATCTCTAGCGACGCGTGTGCGAGAAAAGAGGGAATAGAGAACAAAATTGTATGTGTTTAAAAAAAGTTTGAGAGTCGGATTATAAAGAGAAGTCATCGTTGTTTTTTTCTTGTTTGTTTTTTCTTAAACTGGACGTGTATCGGTTGGTGTATCTCGCTGGCGAGCAGCAACGAGAAGCAACAGGAGGAAGCAACGGGTGATATTCGGAGAGCAGCGGCGCAACGGTCGGTGATACCAAGGATACAAGAGGACAAGTGGCTGAGGAGGAACAAGGAAGGGGGAACGGAATTTTAGTCGAGGTTGCGGCAAAGTTGAAAAAGTACTGGCCCCCAAATGCGCAACCGGCAAATCCTGTTTCATGTTCATGTTCTGGAGCAAACGGGCGGTTCTAACTAGACGTCTACTAAAGGCAAAAGTCCGGGGGGAGCATGAAACCGAGTGTGAGACTCAAGAGGATACAACGTTATCGAGATACAACGTACCGAGCGGCAACGACCCGATTGAGCAGCATCATCATCAAGCGAGGGAGGAGACTCCACGAAGAAGTCTCAACAACAACAACAACAATAATAACAACAACAACAGCAGCAGCAGCAGCAACAGGCAGAGAGGAGAGATCGAGGGTACGAGAGTACAAAAGGCGGGAACTCTCTCATCGAGCTCGACGTCATCGTCGACGAGCTCGTCTTCCGGTAATCGCTCGGTAGCGACGAGATTCCATCAGGGCTGCTGCGGCGGCGATCTTTCCCACGACGAGGATGACGATTTCGAGAACGTCACACACGGGGCTCGAAACGTTTGCTCCGATCGTCTGACGAGGTGCAAGGAGTTGCTCAAGTCACTGAAGGAAAATCAATTGGAGATGTTGCTCAACGTCATTGAGAGTTACGGAGCCGAGTTCGGCTCTTGCGTTCTCGTTCCGAGGAAGCAGCAGCAGCAGCAGCAGCAAGGAGCTCTGAGTCCGCATAGACGAGTCGTTGGCTCGATCGAGACGAGCAATAAGCACGAGACCGGTCTGCTGCACCAGTGCAGACACCAGAGATGCTCGACTTCCGGTTGCAGTCCGGACAAGTGCTCGCGACGTCCGAGCCATCGGCACGTTCTCCGGTCTCGTCGGCACAATCCGGGAGGTGGTAGATGCTGCAGGTGCTGCCTCAACTGTCACACCGGGACGGAGGAACTTCCCGGTACACCCGGGACCTCTCACCTGTACAATCGGGAACTTCCGGATTCGAGGCTGATCGTAACGGCGGAGGATCCACGCGAGGAGCGCAACAACGAGGAGCAACCCCCTCGGATACCGAGGAAGGACGATCCGGACGAGCTCGTTGATAAATCGAGACCCGATCGGTGCAGACGAAATCATGGAAAAATCGGCAGATCGAGTCTCGTCGCCGCGACGAGAAAGAGAAGAGAATCCTCGTCATCGTCCTCATCCTCGTCGTCGTCGTCCTCCTCGTTGGCGAATACGCTCTTCTCCGGACACAACGATGATTCCAATTTTTACGATGGGTCAGATCCGCATCTGCTCTCCTGTCAGACGTGGCGGTGGCCCGATCTCGCCAACTCCTCCGAACTCAAGAAACTTCCAGTCTGTCATTCCGCTAAAGATCCCGTCTACGTCTGCTGCAATCCTTACCACTGGAGTCGGCTCTGCAAACCCGGTGAGTCTCTTTCATCGATATCAAACTTTTTTTATCCATTTTCTCCTTTTACAACTATGCGATAAGCTTCACATAGAAAAAGAGAGAGAGAGAGAGAGAGGGAATGAATGAATGAACATAATCGAACATAATGGATCCACGATTTGTGATTGGGTCCAATGTTCAGTCCAATTTTATCTAAAGATTTCACCACGATGGGTGATCGCTGAATCACGAGCAAACTGCTCATCAGCACCCTCGTAATTTTTAATTTCTCAGAATATCAAAACGCGAAATTTTCCCAGCAAACCAACTGTAAAATTATTAACAAAACAAAAAAACAGTTCCGAAGACGTTACGGTAATATTTACTGACTAAAAAATTTCCTGCCAGAGTACCGTACGAATTCGAGTAAATAGAAAAAAGAGAGAAGATGCGACAGCGCATGCAACGAGAGATGAGATAACCGGCGCATATCGGGCAATAAAATTTAGTGACGAACCGGCCGGCAGGCGGACAGACGCTTCGTACTCCGAGCGAGAGAGAGAGAGAGAGAACACGCGAAAAAGAGGCCTCGCTACAGGGCGGAAGAGGAGGAGGAGGGATAAGGAAAAAAAGTCAGAGGTGCGGCATAGAGGCGGTTTAACTCGCGCCGGGCGACAGGCGCCAGTGTGCACTTTACGTAACGGCCGAGCGCCCCCGCGCCCACCCCGATCAACGTTTAACCCGTTTGTCACGTTCTCCACGCCCGGCTAACTTGCACGTCCAAGCAATCCGTTATTCACGCACTTTTCTTACATCTGCCATTGAAAATGAAAAAAAAAAAATTTTTTTTTCAAATGTCAAATTTTGACAGAATCGCACTTTTCGTTCAAGTGTCAAAATCGAGTTTTGCATGCTCTGATGCGATTTGAAATGGAGTATAATAATTTGTACGAGGTATGCGTAGATCGACGCCGAGAATCGGCGATGAGAACGAGATTTGGAGAAGGAAGAAAAATGAAAAATAAACGAGAGCCGTTTTGGAGCAGATGGTACGTAAGACCAGGGCGATGCGTTCGACCACGAACATCGTCGCGCCGGCACTTGGCAATATGAATCTAAAAATAAGGCGTATATTGGGCGACGAGCCGACGACGCGACGGGTACGGCGACGACGACGATGGCGGCGGTCGCCACTGCCGGCGGCACGTCTCGAATGGACTTGCGAATTTGCACAAAGAAATCAATTTCTCACGCGTGAGAAACTAATATGCAGATAACAGCTAAACGTCCAATCTCATAAAAGTCGATCGTTCGAACTCCTCTCCGAGCTCTCGTGTTTTTTAAATTCTTTTCTTATCGCCTTTGGAACGGGAAAGAGAAGAAATGCCTAAAAAATGTGTATATAAGATGAAAAAAAGGCGAATTTCGTGACGGCGGTTACTCGAAGAATATGAGAGAGAGAGAGAATGAAAAAAAAAGATAGGTAGCAAAGGAGGGAGCGACTGAGACGAAGAGAAGCGGAAGCTCACGGCGCCGCTTCGTGTCATTGCTGGCGCCAGCTAATTGTCGAGGCCAGCCGTGGCTTTACCCACGACGACGCTCGTGTGGAGATCCCGAACGAACCGAGACGAGCTCGCTTCGATGAGAGAGAGAGATGGAGGGAGGCCTGTGCACCGAGCGGAGAGGAGACGAGCGCGCCCGTATACAAAAAAGAAAAAAAAAAAGAGAGAAGAAAAAAAACGAAAAACTCTCCGGTGGACTCTGCCGTACCGAATTCTTTCTTCTCTTCATTTTTCCCTTCCGCGTACCCACAAAAAGGAAAAGCCTTTATAGAGCTATTCAAAAAAATGTAATTCATTATTCTTTACAAAGCTTTTTCTCATTCTCTCGATTCGCACGTGTTCCGTTTTAGAGGATCGCGCCATTTATCTCTTACAAAAATCAGCCGTAGAGCTAGATCATGGAATATTCATTTTTGCTACGATTATTTCGAGAAAAAATGAATAAATGTTTTTCTCTCTGAATTTTTATCTCTATGCCGGACGCACGAGTTAGAAGATCGAAAGAACGGAATATCGTCGTATTCTCTCTCTTTCTCTCTTTTGCTCTCTTCCCTTTCTAAAGATTATACACAAGCGAAGAATAAGAAAAAGGAGAAGAAGGAGCTGAAGAAGAAAAAAACGACTTTGGCGAATACCGGTTGGAGAAGCCTCGTCCGAGGACGTCGTCTTCGAAGCGAGAGGTACGTGCCTTCGAGAGAGACTGATCGGGCGAGCGAGCAGAGCCAATAATAGAACATCCACTTTTGGTCTCGAATCTTCAACCTCTCTCTCCTTCTTCGTAGCGCCACCCAGTCCCGCGCCATCTTTATCTTTTTTCGAAACTCTTTCTCATTTCTTTTTTTCTTCATCTTTTTATAAACAATTTTTTTATTTCGTGTCTCTTCTTTTTTTGATTTCAGAGTCGCCACCACCTCCGTACTGTCTCATCCCCGATAGGCTCAGACCGGAAGGTAAGACATTTTTCATCCTCGCTCTTTTATTTTTATTTTTCCACCCATTCGATAAAATTCGCTGCTATAAATTGAAAAAACGTGGTATGAATATTATATCCACGAGTGTGGTTAAGTCTCGTGAAAAAATTGACAACAAGAAGGAATTGCGTGCCAAATGAACCGGCATCCGATTACGAGCTGTCTTGAGCGAGGTGTATAAGAAGAAGAAAAAAAATGAAATAACAACAATTGGATAAATATGCGTCTCGGTAAGGTTGCTCGCGGTCGCTGGAAAGGTCTATCAAAATTCACCGGCTCACGTCAATTTTTACGCACCGGCGCATAAATATGTATGCGTTGAAAAAGAGAAAAAAACAAATCTAGGATAATGGCGGTGGGGGAAAAATGAAGGGAGTCGTCAGGTATAGAGGATCAGCCGGCGATGACTCATCTCGCTTCATCGCCCGCTCCCACAATAATAAATACACGAAAAACTTATACATCTCTCATCCTACGCGTATCGATACCTCGAGCCTGACCACACACTAGTTCTCTGACCATGTCGGAACCCCACCTAGCAAAATTTTATCCATTATAGACATCAAAAAATATTCGATATGAGGAAAATCGAGGAGCCAAAATTACGACGAAAACGAGTGTAACTCGATTTCAACTATTTTTGTTCAAAGGACGGAAAAGGAATATAGTTTTAGCCGGAAGATAATTGATCATGGAGGGAAAGAGATTTGGATGGAGAGAGAGAGAGCGAAGAGGCTGCAAGAAGGGGACGAAGAAATTCGTGGAATATTATAATGGTGCTGGTTGGAAGAGAACGAGAGATTTTTGGTGGACAGGAAACGTTTCTCCTGAAGGAATGACGAAGCGGTATACGGACTTTTAAAGCAGGGATAGAGAGAGAAAGAGAGATAGAGCAAGAGATTGGAATTTAGTAAAAGAATGCGACCGCTCGGGAGAGAAGTTTCGTGGAGCTGGATGACCGTGGAAGTTGCGCATGGAGAGAAAGAGGAAGAGTTTTTTAGCGCGAAACTGGATAGAACGGTCTGAGAGGCTCTCGGAAGGATCTTGAATCCTCAACGCGAGAGAGAGAGAGAGAGAAAAAATGATATTCAAACGAAGATAGAATTATACCGAGATTTCAGTGACTTGTGGAGTTAAATTTTTCTCTTTCTCTCTCCTGACATCATTCTCTCTTTTACTCAATGAATGTCCCCTCCAAGCGCTTCTCATACTCTCTCGCACCCGAAATTCCTTCTTCTTCTTCCAACATTCGTTCTCTCTCTCTCTTCCTCCGATTTCGCTATCCGTTATAAGTTCGGTAGAAAGTTTTTTCGAGTCGCAATCTCGCAAAAAACAAATCACACGAGAGGGAGAAAAAAAGAGGAAAAGGATTTTGCAATATTTTCTTTATTTTCGTCAGATTTTTTTTCACGGAGATAAATTGAGTGAAGTGTTATTTATCAAACACGAAAATTTGATACTCGAATAAAAAAGCGTTGGATTTTTATTTTATTCGAGGTCGGTTCGTTTTTTGTCCTTCGTTTGAGTTGAGAATAAAAAAATTGATCGCGACATGTTTATTCGTCATCTGTTTTTCTTCATGAATGAGACGTCGTTCAAAGATGCATTTTGTTTCTCGTTGCAGATCGTGCACCGAGCGAATTGAGCGGTGATTATCGTCGCTGCGGTACAGCGGCGAGTCCTCAGCGGCAGCAGCAGCAGCAGCCTCATTCCGGCTCTCTCACCACCAACGGCGAAGGTAACAAATCTCTTCTCATAATCTATCCTCCAATTCACATCTTATTTTTGAATCACTGAAATCTACGTCTCTCCCTTATCCTATACGACAGCCTTCGCTTTCAAAAACGAAAGGAATTAAAATAATCATTCTCGTCGCTAATCTACCCGAGCTGAATGAATTCTCATTGATAACGAGAGTTGATATTTAACTCGATCGCATTGAGAAATCAATAAAATTCTTCCTGGATGTTGAAAAAATATATTACGCAATCGGACGAGAGAGCAAAAAAAAACAGAATTTCGTTCTCCTCTCGAATAGCTCTCGAGGAGATAAAAAGATGCAAGGGATTCGGTCGAGCTCTTCGTCTTTCTTTCGATTCTCTTTCTCTCTCCCATCTCGTATTGTCTCTCGTTGCGCTCGGAGCTTTTGTGGCCCGAGCGAGAGTGTGTCGTGATCTGATTCAGCATTCGTGGAACGCCCGAAACACATTTGACGCCTCCCTCGAGAATCATACGAATTTCTCGGTGATGAAGTTGGCCGCGGCGTTTGCCAGAGCGAACGGCCTCGGACATCCAACTCTCGCGGCACGATTATACCATAAAACTCCGAAACACGATTACACACGAGTACAATAAAATCCATATTAAACAACGATCAGCCATCCTTGATACAAATTACCATATTTTTACGAGCCACAAATCCTTAAACTTGAGACAAAATCTATAAAAATGAACAGCCGAGACTGTGGTCATTAGTGCGCTATGAAAGAAATCGAGGCTGTCTTTATCGAGGCATTTAAAAAGAGAGAGAGAGAGAGGTGGAGGAGGAGAGACACGGTGCGTTCGTAAATGGGACTCGAGAATGGCGCGTTTTATCCCGAAAGGTGCATTCTGGTTGAGGTGGGTGGTTTCTCGACTGGCTCTATAAGCGCTCACGAAGCTCGCGATGGAGAGGAGCCGAGAGTCGAGAGGTGAAATGTGTGTGGAAAAAAAGAGAGTGAGAGAGAGAGAGAGGGAGAAAAGAGCAGAAGGCTGAGCTCGGGCCGACGGTCGGCGCGACTCAGCCAGCCGAGAAGGATGCCGAGGGGTGGGGCGGGGTGGGGGGGATAAGCCTGGCGCCAGACAGCTGCCGCGTGTCTCGACCTCGTCGCTTCGACGCTCGCGCGCCTCTCCCATCCCCCCCGCGCGCGCCCCCTTTTCCTCTCTCTCTCTCTCTCTCTCCTCTCTTGCGCTCTCTTTCTCTCTCTCTCTCCTTCCATTCGCGTTTCTTTCTTTTTATACATTATCCTCCACATTCGGATATTCACTACCTCTCGCCCCCTCGCCCCTCCTCCCCCTTGGCAACGACTCATCGATCCAATCTGACAATTGACAAATACGCGCGACCACGATCGTTCAACTCTTTCTCGCCTCGCTAACGGTCCTGCTCGCGAATTTTCATCAATTCTTACACGTTGTTTCCGCGATGCTCGGGAACGGTTTTTGCCCCGCGAGGTACTGGGGGGAAAAAAACAGATCCGAGAAGGGAATATCGAGAGCGTCGAGGGTGGATGCACAGAACGAGAGGGATGATAGGAACGGAGCAACAGGTGGCTCGTTTTGGCTTCCGCGTGGCGGCTCCCCAACCCAATTATATTCAATCCTCAGACTGGACGCCCTCGTTCGCTCGACGACGACATGTGGACGACTCCACTCTGGCCCCTGGAATAATGAGATTCTCCCTTTTGGGAATTGGTCGTCTCGTTTTTGCGGTTAGTTAGCAATGACGCCGGTTTTGATGATGTCTCAGTTATCAGGTTTGAGGAGAGAAAGAGAAAACCCTTCGTATAGGGTCGAGACGAAATTTTATTACGCTCGGAAGACTTCCGGTTCGGCGTGTGTACTTTTACCTGAGAAATTAGATATATATTGTGTGTGTGTGTCTGTGTGTATATAGAGAGAGAGACAAGGTGTTGGAAACGCAAGAACATTGTCGGTCGATAGGTCGACAGCGGCGGCAGTGGCGTCGCCGGTCTCTCTACTCGTGCTACCCCATCAACGCGCGCTAATCGATCCACGCTTTTTCCCCGAGCTTATCCACTTTCTTCCACTCAATGGAAAACATACTTTTTCGAGCAGCGATTATTAAAGAGCTTTTTTTCATTTTTAAAAAAGATTTCAATCTTTCGGAATGACGGAAAATTTATTGAAAATGAGGGTTGTGTGCCAAATTAATATGGGGGATGAAATTTATTTTTTGTAGTTGCATTTTTTCATTAGAAGATGTAGTTTTTATCTTTATTTTATCGTCTTTAATTATAGGCGATGAAATTTTTTATGTAGGGCAATTTTTTTGTAATTTTAGTGAGTGGTCGGTCAGGGTTGAAGATCGATTCAGATACGTTTGTACTGTATTCGTATGGTATTGGTTCGATGCACTGACGAGAAAGAAAAGAGATTCTGACATCAGTACCGTCTTCGTATTGAATCCGTGACAGCGCGTGGGTTGCGAAATTTGTCTTTTCTCACTGAACGGAGACGATACAGAGACAGTTTTTTTTTGTAGCACATTGATCATATAAATCCGATAAGGATGTGTCTAAATCGTCTTTTTGGATGGGAAGATCGAAAAATCGATTTTCCATCTCTCGTTAAAATTTCCTACACACTTTTTTGCAATTGGTTTTCCAGAAAAATAATAGAAGAAACTATAAAAAATCGGCATATCTATTTAATTAGCATCAGCAATTCAGAATTGAAAAACATTTTTTTGAAACTTAAAAAAACATTTTTTTGAAACTAAAAAAATGCGTGAAAGATCTTTATCAATTTTTCGATTTTACTCGAAAATTTTCGTATATAGGTAACATCAGCGCTAATTATATTTCGAGCGCCAGTTTGAAATGCACGGTCAGAAGATAAAAGAGACGGACAAAAACAATTTTTAAGTTTTTTCATCATAATTGCCTCATCGGCGCCTCAAGTAATGACCTTATTCGTTATCTACAAAAAAATTAGAATCAATGAGATCTAAGAATCAAAAATAAGAAATCTATCCTTTTATGAATATTTCAACTTCCTTCTCATTAAGTTTTTTATTTTTTGAATAATTAGCGTCAACTCGATTCTTGCGTAATTTTTTTATTCTTTCAAAAATCTTCACAAATTACGTATATTTAATCTCAAAAACCGGGAAAAAAACAAAAAAATTGGAATCGCTCAAAAAAAAATCGGAATTTCTAGATATCTTAAAATTCTATCCAACAGCTCAATCGACTTCGAAAACAAATTTCTCAACGTCCCAATCAAATCCCAAAGTACGTCTAATCAGAAAATTCTTGTCCATTGCGAAAACAAAATACTTGAAAAATCCACCGAGTCGAATTGGAGGTTAGAGAAGAAAAAAGTCAGCCTATTCGATACTTTTTCGATTCTCGAAGGAATACAAGGTGCTTGTATGGTAGTCGAAGGAGGAAGGCTGCTACGTGCTCGGGTAGGCCACGTTTTTCGCTGGCTCTCTTGGTCTCTCGTCCTTTTGCCGCTCCGCAACAGTGGATACTTGTCCGCATGGTTAGCCGAGAGAGCAGCGGGCGGCTTGCCCGACCGCGTGAGTCGATGTTGGTAAAAATGGAGAAGGAAAGAAGAAAGAAAGAGCGAGCAAGAGAGAGAGAGAGAAGGAAGGACGCTCGGGGACGGCGCGCCATCGACAGACACATTCTTACCCGCTCCTCTTTTTTTCTCTCTCTCTTTCTCTCTCTCTCGCGTTCTCTATCATTCTCTCTCGTCCCCGCGAGAGAGCGAGACGAAAAAGTGGCAAGGGGGAGCGGCTGAGTGGCGGCATAGTGGGGGCCGAAGGCGGCAGCGGGCCGAGAGGTTGGCGGCGCCTGGTATGTGGCGCCTTCACTGGCGTCGAGCCATCTTTTATTCTACCATTACCAAGCGTCGACACGCTCTCTCTCTCTCTCTCTTCTCCCTCGTCTCTCTTTGCTATATCTCTTCTCATATGTTTCTCTTTTTCTCTTTTATAGCCCGCGATGTACATCTACACGCGGCCCTCTCTCTCTCTCTCTCTTTCTTCCCTCTACAAGAATCCTCTTTTTCTCTATGTATACACATTTCTATATGCACTTAATATTTGCACAAATAACTCGCATACGTTTCCATACTGAAATGCTTATTCAATTTACCAATGCCGCACATTTTCCCTCGCCCACTCGTAGGTTTTTTTTTTCGTTGCATCTTTCTTATTCTTGATAAAATTTTTGATAAGATATCAGAACTCTGTTCAAGAGTAATCAATTCATATATTTTTTTCCTATTATTTTTTATGTGTTTTTTTTTTTTTTTTTCATTTAATCTGTAACATTGTTATTTCGTACACAGAAAAGTAGAGAAATGTAAGAGTAAATTTATCAAGGTAGGATGTTCCGTCGAGGCTCGATCGGTCAATTAGCGAATCAGCTTGGAGAGCAAGAGCGAAAAATAGCGAGGAGGGAGGAGAGAAGGTAGCGTGGAAGAAGCGTCGATAGCGAACGGCCGATAAGCCGGTAGGCACGAAGAGACTCGCGACGTCCGATAACAAGTTTCTCTCTTTTTTCTCCTTTTTTTTGTTCTCATCACTTTGGCAACTTCGGTCTCGATCATTTATTTCTCGAATCAAAAACTCAAGGCGAGTGCCATTGCCATTTTTCCCGCTCCTGTTTTATTTTTAATTTTATTTTTCATTTTCTTTTTTTTTGGTAACGTCTCTTCGAGTGTAGAAGTCGCGAGGGTGCTCTCTACGGTGGTCGAGTACCAGGCGGCGCCGAACGAGAGCAAGCGCGTGTAGAAGACGACCAAGAAGAACAAGAGAGAGCATAAAAAAAATAAGAATAAGGCACATCGGGGACTCGGCGATCCTACTCCCGTCAGGCGCCACCGCGAACTCCCTCCATTTACAACTCGATCATTCGATTCTCTTTGTCTCTCTCTCTCGTGAGTAGAAAGAAGAATCTGAGAACGCTCACTCGAGACGACAACGTCCCCGGCACTCGATCTTCTCCTCTTTCCTCTCTCATTCTGATATCGCAGGAGCCATGAAAGTAAAGCTAAAATTCAGCTATTGGGACAATCGCGAAGCTTTATTTTAGAAAACCAGACAGAATTGTGCAAAAAAAAATCGGACGATCGGTCAAAACGGTTTGAGCGAGATTCCGATTTTATCCACCATTGGTAAGATGCCGATTATTCGTACTGTACAGACGTTCGATCCGTGGAGGAAAGAAAAAGTTTAAAAAAATATAAAATCTACTGCAGTATCACATTTTAGGGCCACGGGGGCAAAAACGTGTCTTCGAACGACAATATTAATCATTGTAATTATCGCGAATTGGCAACACTGCCGTCAAGATAAGCTTCAATTCACTCTATTTGCTCGTGTAAAGTTGTTTTTTTCATCCTCCCGATTTATTTTCGTTTTTTCTTCACTATTCGTGAAGAGACGTGGCGACGTGTGGAAAGAATTTCCAAGAACCGTACCGAGGGAGTCTGGATAGGAGAGTTTTTTATTTTTCTTCATTTCATTTTATTTCAAGTGACGCAAAACAAAAAATGAAGCGACGAAAAGATCGGGTCGTCGGTGAGATGCGTTCCAGCGCCGTCGACTCTTTCTCCGAATGATCGTAGAAAGGCCGTTTGAAGGACAAACCTCGCCACCGGTTGGCTCGCCGCGAGTCTACCTCGTGCGGAAAATCGTACGTGTCTGCGTACTCAGACGTCTATATAGGTGGCTAGGAAGTACAGGTATATAACGAGGGGGGAAAAAAGAGAGAAGGAGCGAGCGTGGGCTCGGCGCAGCGCTACGCAACAACGGCGCCCCGAGCAACGACAACCGTGCACACACGATACATACCAACCTTCTCTTCCTCCCTACAATGGATTCTCCTCTTTATACCAATTCCAACAAACACCCATACGCACGCTTACCTACGCCTCCACAAACCACTTACTACCTTTACCGTAAGCCCTTTGCATTCCCTTTTTTCATGGCCCATTTTTTCACGAATCAACGAAACAATGGACTGTTATTAAAAACTGTGAAATCAGTCGAAATAATTTGTGTTTGTACGGGGATAATTGAATTTTTATTTTCACCGGGGTAGAAAATGATTGAGAGTTTAGATTTTGAATATAAAAAATGTAAAGTTTTTGAAAAAATTTTATGTGTGGATAATTTATTTTCAATAGAATAAAGAATTGCTGATCGATAAATCGATTTTTAATTTTGGGCTAATAAATTGTGGAATAATCAGATAATTGAATTTAAAAACTGTAAAATCTGTCGAAATGATTTCTGTGGTGCGTGCGGGGTAATTGAATTTTTATTTTCATCACGGTATAGAGAATGATCGAGAGTTTAGATTTTAAATCTTAAAAAATGTAAAGAAGTTTTTGAAAAAATTTTATGTGTGTGCGCGTACACGGATAATTTATTTTCATCAGGATAAAGAATCGCTGATCGATAAATCGATTTTTAATTTTGGACTAATAACTTGTGCAATGATCAGATAATTGAATTTAAAATTTCATCAAGATAAAAAATTCCCGATTGAAATTTCGCTCCACGTTCTTGAAATTTGTTTGATAAATCTGTAAAATGTTTTTTCGGTGCTACGTAAATTCTTCTCTCGAGTTTCTTCGAATTTAACGAGAGGAAAAAACTCTGTTCCGTACCCCACACTGTGTTTTCAGAAATCTGAAAATCTCGAAACTTCAAGTGTCGATATTTTTGTTTCTTATCCAAATCGAGTTTAGTACGCGTGATGAAGATTCCCGCCTGATAAGCAAAGCGCTTGAGAGTGTACCTTCGAGATTTTGAGATTTTTGACAAAACGTTGGTAGAATATTCGTCGATGTTGAGCCGGGGACGAGGAGTGCATAGGTTACCTATGTCGCTGGTAAATAAAGAGTGCAAGAGAGAGGAAGAACGGTGGCCGTGTGTGCGGTCGTGTGCCAAGGTTGGCAACCTTATCTAACCTCAGGGTGTTTGACCCAACTCGGAAAACACATTGGCATCGCAAAGTTTCGAGAGAAAGAGACGCTACGGAGTTTGCACTACCGACGCTGCTGACGTCTATCTCTCTCTCTCTCCGCATCCATTTTTCTCAAACCCATTCTTATTTCAAAATAAAAGAAAATGATTTATCGTACTGAAAAATGTGGGTATTGACGTCTCGTCAAATAATCGGTACTCGAGATCAAGATTTTTCAAGCGCTGCGGGATTTTTGTTTGAAAAGAGAAGAAGGAATGCGCGCGCGATAATAAAGAACGAAGATAGAAAGAGAGAGAGAGAGGGGGGAGAATATGAAAAACAGTAATCGTGATTGCCGATCTTTTGTTGGTCCGAGAGAGTCTTCGGATGTGCGTGAGCGTGCGAAAAGCAGATACGCCGCCGCGACAAACACGACGACGCTCTCCCCTCGAAGCTTACCCGCGTCATCGTTCAAGAGACAATTTAATCTTTTTGTTGCATTACCGACATCGATGCGTTCCTCGGTAAATCTTTCCTTCTCTTTTTCCTATCGAATCAAGTACACCATTCAGCACCTCCACGACCAGAAAAATTGTAAAATCTCCGTGAATCTCTCGCGCGTGTTGAGAAACAAAAATACAAAGGTTGGTCAGGATGGAGGGGAAAGACGAAGAAAAAGATCGAACGGTGTCCAACGAGTCATCTCGCGCGTGTTTACGTCTCCGGGCGAGAGCGATGCGCGCAATCGGGAATCTCGCAGATATTAGAATTTTCAGAGCGTTGAGGACGAAGATCGTACATAATATACGTTGAGGACCGGGTAACAAAATGTGCCTTGACCGGTAAAAACGAGTATCGAGATTCTGCCAGAGAATCTTTTTCTTTCTTTCTTTCTTTCTCTTTTTATGCGCTCACTCGACGCCGTCGAGACATTTTTTTACGATACGCGGATTTTCGAAGGGGTCGCGTCAGCCGTCTTGTCCTTGCTGCTCGTTCGCTTACATACGAGAAAGAAAGAGGAGAGCCTGCTGCGTGTCGAACAAACGACGACGATCGTGTTGCGCTCGCTATGTGCGTTCGCGTCCGACCGACGATGACGTAATCGTCGCGATAGCCCGCAATCTTGGCGCCGTGGTAAACTCGTAATATCTATTTTTATCTCGTTCGAAGCGCCTCACTACTGTTTCTGCTTTTGCTTCTCTCCTTCTCTCTCTTTCTCTCTCTCTTTCTCGAGTTGTTGAAAAAAACGACTCTCTCTCTCGCTCTCTCTCTCTGCCAAACTTTTCTTCCTTCCTTCCTTGTTTTCCTTCATATTTTCCCTTCCTTTTTTTTCTCTCTCTTTACATCTTCACGCCTTTTTTTCCCAACCGTTTCGGTTACGTCTCCCGCGATCAGCCCCTCGTGGGAATACTCGCTCGTGCACCGTCGAGACGAGAAAACTTGCACGAGAGTTATATCACCCGCGAGCCAGCTGTGCTTCCATTTTATTGCCGAATACATTTCTCAAAACACGAGCCAAGAGCCATTTTTTTTCTCCTCTCCTTTTCTACGCTTCGTCGTTTTTCTGGGAATTTTCTCTGAACTTCTTTTTCTTTATCCTCTCCATATTTTACATACCGAGTAGTTGTCGGTAAGTAGGAAATGTTACTTTATCGACGGTGGAAATTGATCGACTCTGAAATTCGCGACTGCCAATTTCTCGGAAATGCTACGTAATAAAAAGCATCGCGGCTTTCAGTGTTACTCTTCGTGTCGTTAAAAAGAATGAGAGAGTGAGAGAACGCGCGTGCTCGAGGCAGGATGAAAACGATGAGATAATTGACATTTACCGTCGTCTCCGATTTTCGTCCCATGAAACTCAGACACGTGGGACGTTTGCCGGTTTGCAGATGTCTCTACAACTTCTCTCTTCTCCTTCCTCTTACAATTATTTCCCTCCCTTCGTTACATTCTCCCCTCATTAACTCTCTTTTTCTTTGAAAATTTCTAAAAAAAATTACAACGACGGTCGTTCAAATTTTATTCATATAATATTAAATGAAATTATACTTGGAAAAAATCGAAAATTGTCTCTGGACAGGAAAACTTCATTTTTTGAGTGAAGTTGATTTTTTTGAAGTTTCGACAAATTGTCTGGATATTGGAGAGAAAGAGATCTTGTCGCTCGAGGTAGTTGAAGATTCGCGTGGGATTGCTCGGCGTTGGAGTTATTCTTCTTCTCGTGGAATAGTCTTTGCTCTATCATCGAGCATTCGCCAGCTTTGCCTACCATATACTTAGCTACTTTGTTCACTTACTGGACTGAAAAAAAAGTAATTGGTCGTAATTTGGATTTCTCGTATCGCAAAAATTGCACGCTATTTGTTTTGAGTAAAATTATATTATAAAAAATAATTTCGTGTTTGTTTCAGGTGGTGCGGAGATGGGACAACGAGAGTGGTGCACTCTTGCCTATTGGGAATTGGGTGGTCGAGTTGGTCGGTTGTATCCCGTCGAGCCCTCGACCGTCAACGTTTTCGATTCGCTCCACGACGGTGATGGTCTCTGCCTCGCGACACTCGCTGAGAATCACGCGGCATCCCCTGCTGTTCAGAGAACACGCAGAAAAATAGGATTAGGTGAGAGAAACCTCCTCGAGATAATTTTAGCATGTAAATGTCTTTCCGAGCGATTCGTTGAGAATTTGCAGAAATTTCGTGCAAGTGCATTTCCAGTATTTTAAGAAGCTTTACAGACTAGACGTGAAGTTGTTTATTCTTGAAAATTGAAACTTTCTCAACTACTCGTGAGAGATTGTAATTTATCATATAAACTCAACAATTTAAGTTAACATTTGCTAGTTTTTGTGCACTTAAACTTTTTTCATTAATTACATATATTCAATATCGACAAAAATATTCTCTGGTTGTAATTGAATTCTCCAGATTAAATTTTGGGTCATCAGCCTCCTTTCGGAAAAGGAGAAAAAAAAAGGTTTTGTATATTTTGATAATAATAAAAATGTGTTTGTCGGCAGGTCTGATGCTGAGTCAAGAATCGGACGGTGTGTGGGCGTACAACAGATCGGAAAGTCCGATATTCGTGAATTCACCGAGCCTGGACGATCCGGAGTCTCGTACGTTGCTCGTTTATCGCGTACCGCCAGGCTTCTGCCTGAATATATTCGACCGTACAAAGAGAATGCCGCGAGGCCCGATCGGCCAGAGTTCCTCAATCGGGAGCGGGGGAGCCACCTTCAATTCCGGACCCGTAGACGTCAACTCCGTCCGTATAAGTTTCGCCAAAGGCTGGGGACCAAAGTACTCCAGGCAGGAAGTAACCTCTTGCCCGTGCTGGCTCGAAGTCCTCCTTTCACCGTGCAGATGATCGCTCCTCATCCAAATACCACTCCCGTCTCGCTCCTTTCCTTCCTTCCTTCCTTCCTCTCCAACGTCATTCATTTTGTACTCCCATTCGTCCTCTGTCTCTCACATATTTGCTTCTTCCTCGAACCTTGGACCACAATCGTCTTATTCTTTTCTTTATCCCTCATACTCCTTTTCTTCTTCTTCTTCTTCTTCTTGATAAATACAGAAAAACGTACTAGACGTAAGCGACGCGATCAACGTGTTGCGCATATATCGTGTGCCTTCCCCGCTGCTTTCCTCTTTGTGCAATAAAATGCGAGAGAAAGAGAAACCGTCGAATCGCGTACTACACTTCCGTCTGAATGAAGGAGACTCGACTGTGTACAACTGGACACTCGCATTACTAAATAACAACTGAGAACCAGGATCGTCAGCTTTCAAAATCTTCCCTTCGTACCGGGAAGATTGAGAGAATGAGAGAAAAATAAAATAAATTAAGAGTGCAAGAGGGTTGCTCACAGAATGATCGTGTCGAGGTATCTTACGAGAACACGGACGGAACATTTTATAACGAAACAATTGTCGTTTTACGACTTTTTACATGGCATCTAGCGACTAGTCGTACGTATAAAAAAAAAATAAGCCAGCGAAATAGAGAAAAAATATGTGCGGGAGAAAAAGAAAGTCGCGTTCGAGTGTTTGAGACGAGAGAATGAAGCGTGAGTGCGTGAGATTGGAATGCGTTGAGACTCGATGGTGAACCCTTGTGATAATGATGAAAAAGAAAAAACGAAAACAAAGAAGAAGAAGAGGAAGAAACAAAAACACATACAGTCACACTGTAATGTATAAGACAACACTGGCGTAGTATCGTACATATTTATATATGTATGGCGTATACGTATGCGTTTATAAGCTCGATCGATTCGACTTTTCTCCTCGAGCGTCGGTTATTTTTGTACAACCGCTTTTATCAACGTAAAAGTGGATGTTACTGTGTTCTCTCTTATTGAGCGACTGATTTCTCCGTTGATCGTAACGAGAGCGTCTACAAATTTACACTATATACATTATTTGTATATAAGCGATAAACAAACAAAATACGTTTCACAAATTTCATTGAATTTAATGAGCAAAAAAATTTGTTGTGCGGAAAATTCGATAATTTATTTAATTTTTTTTTTTCTATTGAAAGAGAGAATCGTGTGTCTGAGAATGTCACTGACGTTTAGATTTAGAAGGCTACTAAATGAAGAGCACACTCTAAAAAAATTTCTTTCGCCGATACGGACATGGCAAACCTTACCAAAATATTTTTTACCGTGTTGAATCGTCTTGTTTTTAAGATGTGAAAAACTAAAAGAATCGTGATAAGTAGAAAATCGACGCTCGTATTTTTTTTTTAATCGTAAAGGGAAAATAATGTACAGTCACGACTGAAATTTCGATCACGACTGTCGCATATTCGCGCAAATTGTTTCTCATCTTTTCTTTTCTTCACCTTTTCTCTACTCTTATTTTCAAACTTTTCTGCCTTCTCTGTTGCGAAAAAGAAGAAAAATAAGATAAACGCGCATCGAGCAATTCATTTCATTTCTGTACATTGCTAGTTTATTTATATGCATTTTTCTAAAGATTCGAAGCAAAACCGTTTGTAAATAACGTTATTTATATATTCTGTAAAAAAAAATTAAAATAGAAAAAAAAATAACTGAGAATGGAGCAAGAGTGTATATCTTTTTGATTTTTTTGTCGCTACGATTGGATTGTTGGAGTGTACAACAATCTGTTAGAGTAATGAAGAAGAGAGCTTGGAGAGGGCTTTCTCTTTAACGTTAATCAACACATACACAAAAATGAGGATTCAAGTAAATCCTTACTCTGTACGATCTACGTCCAAGTGCCATTATATTATGAAAATTTAATCGACACGATGGTTGCGACATTCTTATTGCAAGATCTTTTTTATAAAAACAAAAGTAAAGAAGTAAGGTGGCGTTTTTTTGCACTCGCTCAAACAAAATGAATAATCTAGTGTTTGTTTTTTTTCTCTGTTGTTTTTTCCGAGAAATCGGTGCGGCAACTTGCGCGTAAATCTTTTTCGCTTTAATGTATACGAAAAAAAAAAGATTTGAAGGAGGAAGAGGAAAAGTAACTAGTGCCTTGAAAATAGCGTTTGCCGTTCATCGAATTAGTCATCTGTAACGAAAAAGTAATTGCTACGACTTGTACGAAAGCATGTTGTAAGTAACGATTGTCCGAAGTTTAGAGAGAGAGAGAGAGGAGTCGCAAAAGCCTCGAATCAAATGCTCCAAAGACATTCGCGTGCGGACGCTGCGAAGAAGAGCAAACAATTTTTTTATACGATGTGAGAAATAAAGAAAATTCAATTTAAAAAGTGCCTGTCGTTGTTGTTCTCGGTTTTCGGACTTTCCACGGAAGGAATAAAAATAAATAAAAAATAAACGGTCGATCAATCGTTTTTCATTCGAATCGAACAAAAAATAATAAAATGTCTGCCTTGAGAGTAAAAAGTGGAGGAGAAGAGCTGAGAACAATTTCGACCTTTCAATCTGAAGTTCACTTCACGCAATAAGAACAAAGAAGGAGGAAGGAGAGAAACAGAAATAAGCACACTACCGTTGTTAAATCCCGTTGTACAATGAGATACAAGAAAACGATACTCTTTGTACTGTAAATAATGTATATAAAGACTCAACTATATACTCCGTTGTATGAATGTATATATAGTATATATAAATATATTATTACTATTATTTACAATAACGATTATTCAATGATTTACCAAAAAATTTCGTTTATTCCCTTCGGAGACATGGAAATTGAGAGAGTTGCCCGGGGACCGAATCTCTCGCCGGCGTCTCGGCGTCCATAACCTTCGAGAGGATGAAAAAAAGTGTGGAAGAGGAAGAAAAAGAAGAAGAAAGATGGACGCGGATGCGTTGTTCCTCTTTATTTGGCAATACCGCCAACGAATATTATGAGCGAGCGAAATTCTCGTAGCGGGCTCCCTGCTACACTTATCGTAATTATTATCGATGGACGAAGAACGGCGTCTGCCGTTTTCTCTCCACACATTCACAGTGGGGTGAGTCTCCAGAGTTGAGCGAACACGTCGCCGAACGTTACAATACCGCCGGCGCTTGTAACGGAGGCCAACACAGACGACGCCAGCGTCCAAAATTGCCCGAGCAATCTTATTTCGTGTATAACGTGCCCGCCGCGCACTCTATGATTTTCTCCCCGGTTGAGTTCTTCCTTCTCCTTCTCTCTCCCGCTAGCATAAACGTTTAAACGCAAAACCGGAGAAGAGTTCTCGACAGCTCAAATTTGTTTTTCTTCTCTCTCGCTCTCTTTTTCTCTCTCCGAGTCGGATTTTTTCGTAATCCGTGGCAAATTTTTAATCGGACAAAGTAGCAAGACACAGAGTCATCGTTGTAAATGGGTAAAAAGTGGTGGATCAGTCGGAGAATATCGGTGGAAGGAGAATTTTGTCGGGAGGAAGAGAGAGATAGAGTTGTCGCCGTGTTTGCCGGGGCGTCGTCGGGATCGCTCGCCCGTCGCCGACGTTTGCGTTGGCGCCGTCAGGATCGGGGCCCTCGCTCTCTCGCTTCGTCTCTTCTTCCCCTCTTGTCTTCTTTTTCATATATGTTGAGCATTATTGTAAATAGAACCGTTGGGAAAACGGCTGGACACGCTCGCGTCTCGAACGGCGTCAACGTTGTCGCGTCGTCGTCCTTTTCGAAAATCGGAGGAAAAACTTTTCGATGAGCACACACACACACACACACACGCGGTGACAAAAAACCAGCGTCTTACTAAAATACACATTGTTAAGCGTTTCTATAATACTCGCGGAAAGGAACGATGTGGAAGAGACGCCTCTGGTATCTTCGGATACCGATACACTTCCCATTTATTTATTCTCTCCGTCCCGAGGCGTCCTTCTCGGCGGAGCGACCATTATCCGCATACAGCCGCGATTATAGGGCGGCACACGCGGGACTTTTCTCTCTTTCCTCGCTCTCTCATAAATCAAAACTCGAACGCTTACTCTTGTAAAATTCACGGCCCTCAAGCTGCCTCGATTCCATTCTCACCGAGATAACGCATTTTTATAAAAGCTGAAAAAATTGTCAACGGGGCCAAGCTGGTGTCAAAACGTCATGCAAACACTTTGACAAAAATTATGATACATTTGTTTCGATCAGAAAAATGGCGGTTGGATCGACTTTTTTGTGACAATTTATTCATCATAATTGATAAATAAAAGCAAAAATTGAATTTAGGGGGCTTTTTTGTGATTGCTCCTAAATATACCGATATCATTCTAGCGGCTCCAGCAGAAAATATAAATGTCATGAATTTAATTTTGAGCTTTTTGCTTTTTTCGAAATAATCATCGAGTCTCATCGCAGCGTAAACAAGTTACGCAAAGCGGACTGTCTCGCCGGTTTTGCCAATTTTCGACTAAAAGAGAAAATTATGTCGTGTAGGCTCTCAATTTTTTTCCTCAATACGGCGCCGAAATGAAAGCCTTCTTGTACCTTTTATATCACGTAATGGCAGATAATGGAACGTTACCCGTTGTACCTTCAACATTCGATCGTTCTTTTTGTGTATAGAAACACGACGATAACCTTACGAAGGGAAGTTTCTTGGAGAAGTTTACATATTCAATTTTTACACTCGAATAAGTATATTAATCGAGAAAAACAGAAAAAAGAACTGAACCGAGATTTTAATTATTCGATTGCACCTTCCGTATCCAAAATCTCTTCCTCCGGGAACAATATCTATGAAAGGAATCAAACCTTTGTACTTTCAGTCTAGTGTAACCGTAGTAACGGTAGTTTCTTTACGGAACGCGAACACTCCGAATGGGCTCTCTGATACAGGACTCAGTGTTTCACCTAATCGTCGTACAGACGAGAAGCACGGACGCGAAGAACTCTCAGCGAGAGGGAAAACTCGGTACTCGCGTCGCGCATACGCCACCTACTTGATAAAATAAAGAAAAGAAAGAAAAATAAATAATATACTTATTGCCATCATAAAACAACTGCGCTTAGTCGAACAGCTCGATAATAATAACAATCAACAAAAGGAATATTATGGCGATGTTTGGTAGGAGGATGAAGAAAAAATAAAGAGTCAGCGCGATCGAGTGTGTCGGTCAGAGTGCGGGTCATCGTTTATTTATTATATTTTTATTTTTTCGTTATCTCGAATGAAATACTGATGTTTCAAAGAGTAGAAAAGAGGGCATGAATGAAGAAGCAAACGGTGTTTGCTCTTCGAACGTTGAGAGAGTGATCCTTCTGGGCGACTTGTCTTTTTTCGAGCGTAGACGCGGTGAATTCGTGTGGTAAGCGTATATCGCGCTCGTTCGGGCTACGCTCGAGCGACTCACACACGAATACAGCCTCGCGCGGTATACGGTGAAATATACATATTTTTGTGCGTTGGTGTGGCTTCCACCCACCGAGTACGACCTTTCCAGACGTTCCTCCAGAGGCCGCGTATCGCACGAAATGAGTGAAGCTTCCAATCCGTCATACCTCGGATTAGATCTCAGCACACAGCAGGTAAACAATACCACACCCTATTTACGAATAACAATTATTTATTTTTACTGAAAAGCTTTCCTATTTTCAAATAAACGACCAAGAAACATTCTCCTTTTTGTCGCTCGCACTTCAATGTGCAAGTGTATGTACGTTGCTGTCGACTTTTTGGTTATTTGTGTGCAGCGGTATCTTATCCAGTCCTAAACCTCTCGTTCCTTCGAACATATGGTGAAGAGTCTAGATAACAAAAATAAATGCACCTGGAGTGAGCTTCTTCGCTCTCGCACTCGCCTGTCAAAATTCCTTCGTGTTGGATCTAATCGCGAATAATATTATGAAAAGCGGAAACCGAATCTTCAGTCGATTTTTTAAAATTAAAATTCGGTTTTCACTTTTTTTCGAACGACAACCTGTAATCGCTCGCACGCGCTATCGCACTCACACTCGTAAAACATTTGTCACGAAGGTTTTGTTTGTTGACGTATGATGTACAAACGAGATGCGAGCGTTAGATCGATCGCAAACGAAAATAGGCACAACGCTCCGGAACGGAACGCATTTATTCTCGATTGCATCGTTCCTCTTCTATTCGTTCCTCTCGTTCGTGAACCGCGGTATAATCACGCTCACCTGCGAGCAGAGTGCTGCGACCCAGCGACCGCGAGATCACCGCGACAGGTGATAAAGTCGACATCCTACCGACTGATCCTCGGGGGGAGAGAGATGAAAGAGCGCTGCCTTACCAACGCTGAATCTTCGTTAATGATCCTTCATCCAGCCAGTCAGCAGAATCCATGCTAATTTGGCGATTGACGCGGATGAGGGCAAAAAGTCGCCAGTCGAGCGATAAAGTCTTACTAATTCCTTTGGGGGCGTATTTTTGTTTTGCGTGCTAATGTAAATCTTCGTCATAAATAATACGGACCCGTCGAATTCGGAGCATCATTGCTATTATTATTATTGTTTGAAGAATAACGATGCGTTCGAAGCGAAGAAAAATCGTCGCGAATCCGAATGATGAAATAAGAAGGGAAAAAAACAGAAAGGAGGGAGGAAGCGTCTGGAGGATTGCTCGTTCGGAAGTAGAGGCTGCGACGACGCCTGGACGTCTAGTCTGTATGCGGCTTGTTTACCGGATCGTCGTCGCCCGCTGGTAGCCGTCGTCCCGACGTACCGTCGCATCTCACCGACGCCATCGTTGGACAAATCGGTCGCGTCTCTATCTCTCTTCCTCTCTCTCTTTTTTGTCTCTTGCTCGTTCCAGAGAGGAGACTGCGACTCTCCCTACTGCGAGCCTTTCAATTTTTATCGCGTATTCGTACACGCGGTTCCATTCGTTTTTCTTTTCCTCGAAAATCACATCGCTCTCTCAACGTTTCGGACTGTAGCGCGATCTTTTACATACGAGAGGGATACGCTGCGTTAGAAAATTCGTAATCGTGTAGTATGTACATATCGAAACGTTGGGGTCAGCACCGTTATCTCGACGATAACGATAATGCCATGCGAAACTCGAGACTACATATGAAATGTCTATCTCATTACAAATATGCTTTAGGATTAGGCTCTCCTATTTCGATTGTAAAAATAATAGAGAGATAAATTAAGCGCTTCCTACAAAATAATTCCTCTCGTTCCTTTTATTTTTTTCAATCTTTTTGTATTCGCGTTTTTCAGCTGAAAGCTGTGGTAATTGATGACGAGCTCAGAGTTCTTCACGAAACGAGCGTTCAGTTTGACAATGACTTACCAGAATTCAGGTAAAGTCAATTGAATGTAGAAAATTAGGAAAAGTTGTATTTTAGCAGTGTGATGAATTTTATTTTTGTTTAAAGAACTTATGGAGGGGTACTGCAGAAGAAGGACCGACCGCACGTGGTGGTTGTACCGACGCTCATGTGGGTCAAAGCATTGGACATGATACTTGACAAGCTCAGAGTTTGCGGTGTCGATTTCAGCAGAGTCGTCGCTATTTCAGGCTGCGCTCAGGTACTTCTGATGCAATTCATGTTAAAAAGATACCGATCGATTGATCTACATGATGTCATCTTCAAAATTAAACTAATTCGAAATTTATGTGGATATAAATTTAAAAGTTTTAAAAATTAATAAGAATTTACTAAAATTTTGAAATATTATCTCTTAGTGTTTAATTTAAATAAAATAAAATAAAATTAGAAATTGAATTGAATTTAAATAAAATTTTTTACTAACTTTAAAAACAATTATCACATAGTTCAGACGATATTTTCTCAATATTGCCTCTTATGGGGGTTTACCAACTTGCTTTAAAAATTTATTTGAAACATGCGCTTTTATCATAATTTTTTTAATGCTCTATGATTTATTTATAAAATAGAAAATGTTTCATTCATCCCGAAAAAACGAAATTGATAGAATTATTCGCTAAATACTGTTAAAATTAATGAAAAATATATTCCAGCAACACGGGACGGTTTATTGGAACAGAGGAAGCGGAGAGCAGCTCAGGCATCTGAATCCAGATAAGTTTTTGCACGAGCAACTGGCGAGCTCATTCGCTTGCGGCCAATCCCCCATATGGATGGATTCGAGTACGAGCGAACATTGTAAAATTCTGGAAGACTCGATCGGTGGACCACATGTAAGATCAGCCCGGAAATATCTGGGTGGCGCCGGTCATATATCCTTTTCAATTCCACTTTTGGCATCACCTCCGTTCTCTCACTCTCTTATTTTCTTCGCTTGTTTTCTCAGAAACTCGCCGAAATTACGGGTTCACGAGCGTACGAGAGATTCTCCGGGCCTCAAATAGCCAAAATTTCGCGCGACAGACCGGACGCCTACAACAACTCCGAGGTATCTACGTTTTAACTGACCAAAAAGTCGCTTACCTTTAAGCGTATTTTTCACGTTGATCATCAATATATTTTTAAAAATTTTACAGAATATTCACTTTTGTTATAATTCATTCAATCGCTTATTTTTCTTTCAGAGAATTTCTTTGGTCAGCAGTTTCGTTGCATCTCTCTTTCTTGGAGATTTCGCTCCGATCGACTGGTCAGATGCATCGGGAACGAATTTATTTGATATTCGTGCAAAAGATTGGTGCGATCATCTACTAGAGGTATAATCCATCAATCGACTTTTTGAATCTGATGTTAAATGTTTAAAGTTTTTTTTACTTTTATTTTTCGAATTCATTGAAATATATTTTTATTTGGAGGCATGCGCACCAAAGTTACGTGACAAATTAGGAAAAAGTGTGCCCTCTTATACGAATCTGGGTCCTATCTCACCGTATTTTATTGAAAGGTTCGGTTTCAACGAGAACTGCAGAATTATTGGTTTTACCGGTGACAATCCGGGCTCTCTAATTGGCAAGTTGTCTTCTTTTATTAAATTTTTTTTTTATTCTCAAAGTCAATTATTATTTAAAAAATGTTTAGGTATGAGACTGAAGGAAGGGGACATTGCTTGTAGTTTAGGAACGAGCGATACTCTCTTCCTCTGGTTGAACGAGCCGAAAACTGAGACCGAGGGACATGTACTGTGTAATCCTATTGACCCTCAAGCTTACATGGCATTGCTCTGGTAAATTTTTTATTCGTAATAAATTTCGTAAATATGAGAAACATGATTTAGTAGAGTAACGAGTTATCTAATAGCTTTTATTTTTTTCAGTTTCAAAAATGGTTCGTTAACTCGGGAAAGAATTCGTGAGAGCGCTGCCGGTGGCTCGTGGCAATTATTCAACGAATTATTAGACAGTACGCCACGAGGGAATTTCGGTAACGTCGGACTCTACTTTGACACTAGGGAAATATTGCCGCCGCTCATCGGGGATTTTAGATTCAACAAAGCGAACGATGATATTGGTCGTTACAGCTCGAAAGAAGTTGAAGTCAGAGCGCTCGTTGAGGGTCAGTTCGTTGCCAAACGAGCTCATGCTGAAGATTTTGGTTTCACTATCGGTTAGTTTTGCTTTCACGATTTAACTATTTTCTCGATTTTTTCAGTCCATCGAATTTTGCTTTTGTAGGTCCAAAAACGAGAATTATCGCGACCGGAGGAGCTTCTGCGAACAAAACAATTCTTCAAGTGCTCTCTGATGTATTCGCATCACCGGTTTACACTTCGGTATTGGACATTTTATCGATTTCAAAAAAAAAAACGTTGAAGAGATAATGATAAAATTTTCTTTTTATTCAAGGAAATAGTGAATTCGGCAATGTTGGGTGCAGCTTATCAAGCGAAACATGGCCTGGTACGTGATAAGTGTTCGTTCGAGGAGATGACCAGTTGCCTTCCAGAACCAAAACTCGTCTGTCATCCGTACGATGACGCTGAATCGGTAACAGCTCCATAAATCGAGCTTTCGCTCGATTTATTTAATTCAGCATTGAACAATAAGCCGATTAGATGGAAGAGTGTAAAGACGTTTGATAAATAATCAAAAATTTGTTTCTCAACAGATATACAAACCGATGGTAGCGCGTTACCGAAAGATCGTCGAGGAGCTATTACCGCGTAAGCAAGACTCGAAATAGACGACTCACCGAGTCGGGAGAGTTAGGGGAGAAGCACAGGGACTAAAATCGGAGAGAAAACTTTCCTCTCCTAGCTAGCTTTTACGCGCCATTGCGCATTCCATCGGAGTTAATACTTGCCCCGACTCCTCGTGTAAAATAATCACGAATTTCCCGGAACGTGAATCACACCCCGGACTAATGAACTCGCTGAATTTAGATACGATTTCATATTCGCTTCTTTGCTCTTTTTTCTCTCCCTCTCGTTTCTTGCCGCAATTATTGTAGAATTTTTACTTCTTTCTGCCACCTCGCTCCTTGGGCAGAAGATTTATAACGTTACCAGACGTAAGATTGTAATACGCGAGAGTATTGTTGTCTTTGAAGAACATTCCCTGCAAACGAAAAAAAAAAACAATTAATTTTTGAAATAAAAATCAAAGATTTATAAAATAAGAGTTTAATTGAATGAGAAAAGTACCTCGTATTGAAGTTTTTGTTTGCCCGGCGGCATACCCGTTTGTTCGTGAATTCGAGCTTTCATCGTCGCGACTGTGTCGCTCGGTTGCAGCGTCATGTTCAGAGTTTGGCCATTCAGCTTCCATTCAGCCTTCTCCGTCATCATTGGCACTGCTATGCTCAATTGAACAGGAGCCTGCAAAACGTTTTAGTAGATTTTAATTACCTCATGTTACCCATTGATCAATTTCATTCATGATACATTGCGTGGAAAATTAAGGCTTTACCTTATTTCTAGCTAAGAACTGTTGTTCTGGAATGAGAGAATCTTCCGTTCTCAATTTTTTCGCCTGAGGTTCTTCTTCCATAGGTTCTGCGGTGTGTTTCATTGCCATCTATAAATAATAATTAGTAATAAGTGCTCTAATATATTTTGATTATATTATACTAGAGATGAACTAATTTACCGGAGTAGTGATCGATGGTTGCATCGGAGGTGGCGTTGGCATAAATGGCGACATTGCAGGTGCTGAAAAAAATTAGAATAAATAAGTAAATATTGTCAAATGTAATGAATCAAGTAAGGGCATCAGATTGAATAATACATACTCATAAGTGGTGGTGGCCTAATGGGTGGCATCGGCGCCATCGGAGCCATCATCATCATCGGAGGTGGTTGAGCCATCATTGGTTGAGGCATGGCCATTGTTGGCATCGTCATAGCTGGTGGAGGTGGAGGAGGCGGTGGCTGAGCTGGCACAGGAAGCGGCTTCGGTGCTGGTGGTTTTGGAGGAGCCTTAAGAGTTGCTTGCGGCTTCGAAGCAGCCGCAGCCATGTGAGACAATTCAGCACCACGATTCGCTGGCTTCGGACCGATCTTTTCTTTCTCCTCATCCGGCAAAAGCCCCTTGACTTTATGAATTTGATGGATCTGTTCTTCGAGAGTGATGTTCGCTCGCGCGGCACGTGTAGCTGCTTCGACACTCGACGTATGACCATCCCAGGTGACCTTGTCATCTTTCTTCTTATCTTCCTCGCCAATTTTTTTACCAATCGCTGTTTCCTCGTCACCGACACCGAAAATATCCGTACGACGTTCGGCAAGTTGTTTCAAGCTCGCCTCGATTGCAGTTCCCGGTGCGAATACTGTTTCTTGCGCTAATTTGTCGAGATGCTTGTCACGCTGTTCGACCCAGCGTGGATCGAGCAAACCGATTCTCATATGCTCTTGAACCTTGCTCGCCGGTATTCTTTCTCCCGTTATAGGTGAAATAAGATATTCGTCCGGTGCTGCTGGTCTCGATATTTTCGTAGCTATTGGAACAAGTATTTTTGTAGTATTCTAGTATTTAATTAATAAATTTTTAAAAAATGTAACAATCTTACCATGCTGCTTAGGATCATAGCCTTTCTTGACGACAACATTTCCAGGTGTTGGCGGCAATGGTGGTGGCTGCATACTCGAATCTCTTAGTTTTCCGTCCTTCGATTTTAGAGCATCGCCCGGCGGTGTTACTTCGTCGTCTTCATCCTCATCACTAGAATCTTCCTCCATATCTTGTACCTAAAAAATACACAACGATCGCGATTAGTATAAATGTAATAGCAATTAAATGACGGAAAGTGTAATGAAAATACTTCTTTCAATTTTCAACTCACCTGATTGTTGTCTTTAGCACGATCTTTGTCAGCGTCCGTACGATTTTGCATTTCGTCATCTCCGTCACTCTCGATCTGCATTTCAACGTCTTCTCCATCTTCAATACGTTCCTGCATGAGCACTCTTGCGCCAACTTCATCAGGGGTTGTGGGTGCCGGAAAATTGCCGACTTCGAATTGCTGATAATCAACTGTCTCCACAACGACAAAGTCGTGCCAATCTATCTGAGCGTAAGCAACTCGTTCGCGTTCCATCTCCTCTTCTGTTTTTCGTCTCTGAGCTTCTTGATATTTGAGCCATTCAGCACGATATTTGACCTGCTCCAAAATTCTGTCCATAGTGTAGGCTTCTTCTCGAAGCCGTGGCAATAAATCTTTAGGGGGTATCAAAACTTTTGTATATTGCTCTAAAAGTTTGGTAAAGTATTGAAATAACGAGTGTTGCGGACGTAAAAAGTCAAATTGGAAGTTGCGCTGTTCTCGATTCATGAGGTTCGTTAAAAACTGACGACCGTTTCTTGCTACAAATTGTGCAGTCAATTTCACTATGTCCCTATAAAATTTAAAAAAAACATACATATAAAGTCAAAACATGTTTGATTAGTAATATGAAAAACGGATAAACGCCAACTTACAAATCAAGTGCAGATATGGATGGCGGATCGGCTATAAATTCAAACTCAGTCGGTGGATCTTTAGGTACGAAGGGTTGCTCCACTTGTTTCAGAATCTCCTGCTGTTTCTGATGAGCGCTGAGAGTAGCTGCTTTCGGTGCACCCATCCCAACGCTTGGTTCCTGACCCTTACCCTCTTTAAATTCTTTGACCTTGTGCTGATAATACGCATGGTACGGATCGCCGAAGATGAGAAAGTTAAATTTCGGATTTCGCAGTTCATTTTGCCGAATTCTTGACTCGAATTCCGGTCCATTTCTTGCGACGAAACTCGCAGTTTTGTCAACAATGTCTATTTACGCTCTATAAGGATAAACAACAGTATAAAAAATTAATGAATTCGTTTTTATTTTGGATTTGAGAACAAGCGTCGTCGAGCGAACGTTGTATGCTTCCGTTGAAAAAAAGGATACTCCTAACCTCCGGAGGAGGATAAATAATGCCTACGATAGGCTGCGAGGATGGTGCCGTTTCCTCCCCCTCGATCGGTGGAGGTTGAACCGCGGTTGTTTCTTGCGATGGCATGGTTAACAACTCACTTAATCCTTTATTTATTTATTATTTACCACATAAATATTATTTGTCTCATATCTCGGTGGAACGCAGCTTGCACCATCGATGATGGAAATTTGGAAATTATATAGCAGATAGCGCTGCGAACCGGCACATGTACATGACGCCGTCAGTAGGTCGATTCCCGAACCTTTTTTTTTCATCAATTGGTAACACTGTGGTAAATTTTCGAAACAGAAGCGTTCTCTAGCTGGATCTTTCACTTTCGTGGCCTTTTCGTTTTTTCATCTGTGCCGCTAACTCATCGCGCTGATATAGCGTACGCTTTTATAGTACTTGTCAAATAAGTTTGATACTCGTGCTCGTCCGATTCTCGTGTTTCGATCTATTAATCTTGTTCTCAGACGGTCGACACCGAAAAGCGCGAAGCGGATAAATCATTTTTACAGGTAAGTCGATCGTTATTCGTACGCCAAAGTACTTCTATACACGCGTAGGAACGAACGCAACTCCACTGCGACGCTACAATGATGATTATTCTAAAATGCGCACACTTGTACATATTTGCGCATTTTTACTCCAATATTTGATAAAAATGTGTGGGACGGAAACAGAAATGTTACTTTATCGTTTCGTCGAAGGGAATCTCTTGTCCTTATAAGCTAGGAGTATATCGGGAGACCCGAAAGATTAATTTTTTTTATAAGCAATCAACGAACCGGCTTAATGCCGTATCAGAAGCGTCATACGCCATTTCGGAAATATCGAGGGCGTCCCTATTTATGTTTCTTCATCCATTGTTATCCCATTCGGAAATTTGCACGTTCATGATTTCTTTGGAATTTTACTAAATAACGTACAGTATGTACGTGCTGATACTCGCTTCTGCTCCAGTACGAAATATTATCGGATTTATCTCGATGTTATTATGATTATTTTTAAATGTGATTAATCGATAAAATTTATTTTCAACAAAATAATGCATGAAACGAAACGTATTTTTACAAACAGACATGTCATTCAATCGTGGAGCCAAGAGAAATTCCTTCGGGAGAAGGAATTTCAATCGGAGCGGAGGCAATAACTCAGGAGGGGAAAACCTATCCGATCAAAAGAATATGGGTGGTAATCTAATGGGTAGATTGGATGGACCGGGGAGTGGAGCTGGAGGTGGCGGAGTTAATCCTTGGGAAGGAGGAATGATGCCTGGACGTGGATTGCTTCCAACGCCGAACAACAATCTATCTTTGAACTCTTCCCAAGCTCAGCTTGTCATAGCGAGCAATCTCTTAACGAATCTTCTGCGAACGCAGGAGCTACCACAGGTAAAACATGAATTATTTTTTTCAGTTTTGTTTAATGAAGTAGAATTGAGATGTTTATCGAAATTGGAACATACTCAAACTAAAAGCAAAAATTAAATTTATACAAAGAGGGCAGTAAAAGCTATTTAGAGGCTAATATTAAAGTTATCTATATTGAATTTAATAATATTGTAATGGAGAACATAAAAAAGAGTTTATAAAAAAAACTATCATAAAAAATCAGTGCTCCGAAATTCTACTCTTATATCCTACTTATCTCTCTTATATGCATCATTTTAAAGACCATTGAAAGTTTCAATTCTATTTTTAATCCCAAATGCTACATATATTCTGTATACTTGTTATTCAAAACCATCGAACTTATTAGAGTTATTAGAGCTGTTAGGAAAAAAAGAAATTTGATGGTACAGTATAAGATATTCATCCAAAGTGAGAATTATATCATTTTAAGTATCTCAAATTTGAAGCAATACTCTTAGTAAATGAACTGAATTGTTAATCCTGATGATCTGATTATTCATAAAAATTTTTTTGCAACTTCTGAATCAATGAAGTCTTTCTCAAAAAAGCTACCATCGCTGCTGAGTCTCGGCAATAACATGAACAATCCTGACCGGAATTTTGGAAATCAACAAAACTTTGGAGCTGGCAGATTCAACAATCGACCTGTACGAAATCACCCGATGAAGAATCAGCGTCCTCAGCCTTACAACAAGGTACGTACTATGTAATGTGAAAATCGGCACCGAGGGTGTTTGCATCGGATACCCGGATATGCGTTGCCTATTTATTCTTAATCACGTAGGAAAAAAACATTTTTTTCGTTTCTATCTCGTTGCTAGCATAGTCCAGAAGGTTTCTTACTGAAATGATGGAATAATGAAATGTTTGCCTCACGAATAACGAGTTTTCGTACTCGGAAGAGAGGATCTATCCTCGGTGAAACTTGTGTCGCTCGTACAATGATTCTCAAATATGAAAATGTGTTCATATTCGACTTTTGAAAATAAATTTGGCGATTAGAGCCAAGCGTGATGTAGCGCGTCTCAACGCGTGTCTATTGCTCACGAGATGGGATACATTGAAAATTTGATGATAAAATAAGCTTTGACTATCGGTTGGCGACGCGTCGAGTCGAGGTTTTTGAAGGCTCGAAGAGTAGCGGCTCTCACAGTTGCTTACTTTCCTCCCAGCCCTTCCAATGCGTCTCAACGAAGCTGAAAAGCGAAGTTGAGGCGGCGAACCCTCGTTATGCTTGCCGAGTCTCGAATCGTCGTATTTTTGCTGTGATTTTTGAGGATCCGCTTCGATCCGTTATTACAAGTCACAGTGAAAAGAATTAAAAAAAGATAAAAGGAAGAAAGTATTGCAAGTTTTTTTCATGAGAAATTGGTCGTAAATTTTGGACCTACCTGAATAGATGGGCAATCGGGCCCGTGATGGCGTCGCCGGGCGACGTGGCCAATCCGCACAACAATCCCGTGCGCCCCAGTCCGCCAACCAGCGTAGCAATGGAAGCCAAAATCAACATCGCAACGATAAATCTTCCAAAGCAAACCCTGCCTCTAAACAAAATCAGAGCGGGAAAAAGGAGCAACAGGAAGTAAAGAGCTCTGATAAAGAGAAGGCTGAAACACACGTCGCGAAAAGGTAAGCTCTCCTTTCGAGAATTCCGCTTTTACGCGAACGCGAACAAAAACCGCTCGAAATAATGTTTCATTATTAAATCCACAACGCGTCTGTTTATTTTATCGCGCTCGATCTCACGAACCGGGGATGTCATTCTTCCCGTTATTGATTCTCTCAATAAAACTCGATCGAATTAAGAGAACAAAGATATTAACGATTGATTCATCTCCCATGGATCAATTCATCGTCGAACGAGACAATCATTACTTTTTGTACGAGTCACGCTCATGAAATTTCATCAAAAATCTTTATATACGAGCATCTACCCTTCATTATTTATTTATTCAAAAAGAGACGCTAATTCCGAGCCCCCAATGGAGTCCGATTCGTATCGAGAGTTCATCAAATATTTATTTATTCGCACATGGGCGAATTACTATTCTTGGCAACGAGTTAATCTCTGTCGAATCTCTCTCTCATTCTAATACAATGAGCGAACGTTTCACCAAGTTTGCCACGAGCCTCAAGTGCGCACGATGCCACCTAGAGAAAAACAAAAAGATACGTCTTCATCTGTCGAAGGTTGATTTTTAGTTAAATTTGACCGGCCTTTCGGAAACGAATTTTAACGAACGAGCGTCGTACTCCTCCATTGTATATTTTTTTCCAAATTACGAAGCGGCACTCGTAATTTATTTTTTTAAATAAGTTTTGTCTCTCGGATAATAACGGAAATTAATTGTTATTGCGAGCAGCGACGAGAGTGAAGAGACCGAGGAGAAAAAACGTGACTGGAAGGACGAAAAGAAGGTCGGCGAAGCTGAAGAATCCGAGAACAAGGAGACACCACCGCCGGAAGAACAGCCGAAGGAAGCCGTGAGCGAAAACGCAGAAAAGCCTGCTGCTGCTGAAAAAAAGACCGAAGATGCTCAGGCGGGTGGTGGTGGAAAAAAATCGGCAACTCGGCACGCCGAGAGCCGTTACGCTGCCGTACCAATGAGCCAAATGTTTTGCCACGTATGCAACAAGCATATGTGGGACGGATTTGTAAGTTCAACTGAATTTATGTAAAACTGAACAATTACCGGAATTTCTATTTCCACGATCGGACTTTTACAACAATATGACTAAATATCTTTCAGTCTTTCGAAAATCACTTGCGTGGACGCGCTCATCAACTTATGATGGAGAAATTGGACGAATCGTACAAGCTGCAGGTAGATCTCATGAGACACGAACTAAGAGTCGCGGAGGAACAACGCGAGCTTAGTCTCACTAACTCGAAACGTCGAGGCAAAAAGGTAAGAGCCTCGGAAAATAACATGAGAGTATTTTTATTACATATGATTACGATTTTTCTTCAAAGCTCATGTATGGCGTAGCGTGACTTAACCATTTAATTACTGCTTCGCTTATCATCAATTAATCGAATTATTTCGATTAATCATTTAAACCCTATAATCCACAAACAATCGAAAAGAAAAAATCCCACAAACGTGAAAATACGTCGACAGGTATCCGTTGATCTGAATGTGCGTGAATACTGCACAATGTGCGATCTCAACTTCTTCGGTACTCTGTCGAGTCACAGAAAGAGCGAGAAGCATCAGCAGCTCAAGACTTTCCTTCATCCCCGTTGTTTTCCGTGCATGAAAGAATTTCCTTCGAGAATCGAGTACGACGAGCATTGTCTTACACCCGCTCACATGAAGAGTAACGCTCAAAATGAGGAGCAAGGGAAAAATAAGAAAAAAGGTAATTCTGGCATTTTTTACAATCATCACTCTTATAATGCTTGTTTGTTGTTGCCATTAATTAAACAAAAAATTGAAAACATAGCTATATTTTGAATAAACTTATTTCAGATAAATTGGCTAAAGGTGAATCGGAGGTACGATCAGCAGAGGATGAGGAAAAAGACGTTGGACCTGAGACAAAAGCCAACGACAAAGAAGAGGAATTGCCAGAAAATACTGAATACGTTACAGACTTTGTGGATAATTTATCCAACTTATCGAATTACCGAGTACCGTCGTTCAAGCATTGCCGTCAAAACCAGATTTCCGTCGGTCAGTACCATCGACTGTTCTTTTTAAAAAAAAAAAGGAAAAGATAAGAAAATCAGTCATGGGAAAGTTCTTTTTGAACTCATAAACACATAAATATTTAACTTTCAGGCAAATCGATGATCAAAGAAGTACAAGGTTGGCATTGTGAAAAATGTCGTCGCTTCATGTTGAATGAGGCCGACATGGCGGCTCATATTCGTAGTTTCACTCACTATAGAAATTTTTCGCAAGAGTTCAAAGCCCAAGCAGCGGCAGCTGCAGAGGCCGCAGCAAAATCAGCAGCCCCAACCGAAGAGGTACATTCATATTATTTGAAATGCGGAAATTAATTCATTAGATCAGATTTAGTACACGAAGCATTATGTTTTACAGAAAACGAAGACAGAGTTAGATATAAAGGAAGAGGCAAAGGAAGATGACAACGATAATTACGAGGGTGACTGGAAACGCCGCAAGGTTGATCACCCCAATGAGAATGACGAATCGATGAACGACGACGAAAAGAAGGCTGTGAGTGAGGAATCAACCGCCTCGAAAAAAAATGACGGTGAAGAAAAGTACGATCCGCTAGAAGCAGACGCCGACTCTGCGGACGACACTGAGAATCATGATAAAACCGAGAACGCAGCGGCCAATAATGTGCACGATGAAAATTCAGAAACAGGAACGCCTGTTGAAAAAATGTGGGCCGATATCGATAATGACAACGATTTGGAAGTAGGTAATCTCATCGATGACGATACCGATAAAAAAGATATAGAGGATGTGAAAATGCAAACGGAGCCGGAAAAAAAGGTAGAAGTTTCAACACCGGAAGTTTCCGAACATCCTCCAGGATCTCAAATTAAATCGCCGGCAGTGGGCAATACTTCGATTAACAATTCATCGGTGGTCAATACACCGCAATCCAAGTCACCGCGTGGTCGCGGTTACGGACGTGGACGCGGTTCGCAGCGTGCGCGGCGATCGCGACGATAATTAAATCCGACAACAAATTTATTATAGTTCATTAAGTTTCAATCATGATGATTTACTCGTATCGATAAAAATATTTGATCAACATACGCGTATAAATCGCGTATCATCCGCATCTCGAAATTCAGGAACTACACTGGGATAGTACCTAGCTTGTGAAATGTATTTTGACGAATATTTTTCATCCTACTACCCGAATTTGTCAATGGAATTTTTTAACACATGACGATATAATTTCCACATTACCATGTACTGAATGATACTCTTGAAAAATGAATTTTAATATGCGCAACATTTATGACCAATTGAAAAATACCCTCAATGTCGATATGAATTCGCAAATTCGTTATTTGCGATTTATCGATGAGCGAATCTACAGCGCAGATTGTGAATATTTCAAAAAACTTCTGTAGTCCTTAAGATTTTCATTCCAGTAGAAAAGAGAGATGTAAAAAAAATGTTTTATCCAATCTTTTTGCTTTATGTCATGATCTGTCGAATAAAATAATACAGAGAAAAAATAAAACGATTGGCACGCTGACCTTCTTCTTCAATCAACAATTAAATGAGTATCCAGGAATTTATCAACTGTATCTGTGTCCCATTTGTCGATAAGCCACTTGCTTCCAAGCTTTTTGTTGGCATCATACAACTTTATTATAGGATCCAGACCGCGGACATATTTTATATCAAGATTCTTGTACTTCCAGCGACGATCGCTTTTTATGAAAGCTGCAATAAATTTACATAATCATTAAGATAAGCCCTTTTGTTAATCAGGTAGTAGATGTTCTTTTGAGCAAATATTTTCTCAATTACTTCTTTGAATTAATTAATTTACCTTGAATTTGTGGATAGCTGCTGAATTTGCAAGTACAAACTTCCAATACTGCCAGTGGATATTTTGTCACGCTTGCAGTATC
This sequence comes from Cremastinae sp. B BG-2022a, assembly GCA_030522605.1. Classification (NCBI taxonomy): domain Eukaryota; kingdom Metazoa; phylum Arthropoda; class Insecta; order Hymenoptera; family Ichneumonidae; species Cremastinae sp. B BG-2022a. The sequence continues at coordinate 70,160 of JAPYYX010000181.1, forward strand.
ATCTGCAATACAACATTCTCGACAATTCTCGCTGTAAAAAACAAACGAAACAGCATTTATTAATTGTCCCTTACATTGTTAAAAGAATTGAAACTCAATGACAGCACTTACTAGATCTTTTCATTTAGATTGAAATTTTTTGATTTCTCACATGTTGAACAAAACAAGTTTTTGGTACTGAATCCTACTTTTTCGCAATCCTCATCGCTGTATTTGCTGGCGGCCGAGGAAATCTGGAGGTGTGCGTACAAATTAGTTTGAGGTTATGTACGGTAAAATTGTTAACGTTGATAACTTACCGCAGAGCCGATTATTAATAATACACCGAATGCGCGAATACAATTATACATTTTTGAGATTTTATAAAATTGGACTACTAGTTTTTATGCCTAACAATAAATTTTTTAATTTATCGTGTCATCACACAGCACCGACGAACTACAATTGTTGATCCTAACCAAGATGGAAAGAAAAGATTTTTATACGTAAGCAAACGAAAACAGAAAAAAGTAATAACGCGGCGATAAGATAATGTGAGTGTTTACAAAATCAATGAAATGAGGGTATCGATTTATTACGTAAAAAATGTTTGATTTATCATTTCATCGAGCAACGTCAACAACTTGCGACATTTCTCACAAACGAATGTTCACCGGACATCAGAAATTTACGGTAAAATAACCACCGACGTGGTAAGATAATGCCGTCATTTGATACCAGATGTGCCACTTTTGTATTCCACGTTTACGACAAGACTAATGAATTTTCTATCTAGTCGGTTGATACACCCATGCCGAGAAAGAGATGCAGCGACAGTGAACAGCTGGATGAATCTCTCAAATAAAAATTTGCAGAATTATTTTTATAACGTGACAAGAGAGATAATTTCAAATTCAATAGGTCGATTTGAAAAAAAGTAACAATGTCTCGCCACCGGGACGTTCGCTCGATGAACTATTCGGATGGTTAGTGCTATACCATTACCAAAGTATTTTTGGTTCCTCTGTAAGATATTTTGTTTTTCAATGGTCCTGATAAAAAGCGTTCTATTTTCAGAGTACGATGGTTACGACGATGTTTACGGACACTCTGTTGAAGATGACTATGGTGTTTCACCCGATGGTGAGAAATATTATTTTAATGAACATTATTATTGAGCCATTGTTTTATTGAGCCTGAATTTTATTAATCAATGCAACGTTTTTTAGCCGAGGAGTTTCTCTTCGATAGAAACAAACAACAAAACATCAGTTCCTTCTTCACAGTGCCTAACGCTGCAAAAAATGAGCAAAGTACAGATGCAAAGGAAAATCACGTACAGGGGCATGGGACAAAAGAAGTCACGTTAACGGAGCTAGATAAAGCCAAACTCATATCTTGCATGGAAGCAGTGAAGGATGTTATTGGAGACACATTAAGCCATGCTGCACTCACAGAAAAAATTATACAATGTAATTTTGATGCTGAAGTTGTCCTGAATGCAGTACTCAGTGAATCTCCTCCAAAAAGTGCAAATGGTTAGTACATTGAAATTTTTATAGCATCAAATTTCATAATTTAACTCTAACTTTTTTTTTCTGCAGTGGGAATTCAACCTCATCCTGAGGAACGTTCCGAAATCTCTACAGGTATATATATGGCATTCAAAAAAAGCTCCATGTTGTTTGAAATAGTTTTATCAGGATTTTAACTTGGGAATTTTTTTCTTTTTTCATTTTCATATGCTGTACCAAACTGCTACGAATTGGCCGGCTAAGGTAAGGTTTCTTAGCAAACAAGACCATAAATCTAAGCAATACGAACAAAATGTTTGCAATACCAAAATTGAATATTGGTAGCAAGAGAGAAACAATGAACAGCGCGAGCGATAATAGTCCTTTGGGCAGCAGTGCCAAAAAATTTAATTCATTGTCCGAGTTGATGGTTAATCATACAAAATCTAACAGTTTGAAACCAAGCAGTGAAAATAGCAAGAAATCTTTTGGCACTTTGGCCGATCTTACGGCTCATCATTTGAAAAAATCGAATAATCTGGATGAATCGAAGAAAAATTTATTCGATACCAAACCAGAATTTTCAAAGGCGAATTTTGTAATACCGAAATTCTCCGGGTCTAAAACTACGAATGATCCAATAATAGTAAAATCACCGTTTGCACGTGAAAATTCCATAAAACGAGAAGAGAAACGGGTCTCCGAATCTTCAGTGGAACTGGAAAAAGAAAATTTAAGCATAAAACTGGAACAGATAAAACTCGAAGAAGCAACGGGCGGTGAAAACTGGACGATAGATTTGACAAAAGCTTTACGAAAGAGTGAACAAAAAGCTGGCATTGAGCTTGGGGAAAAGAGTGAAAAAATAATGGGAAAATGTGACATTTCAACAAGAAGGGTTGGTTCGATCAGTCCGATGATTCTTGATCAGCCTGAATTAAATGTCTACTGGGAAATAAATTCTATTCGCGAGTGTAGATTAAATCTAAGATATTTGGGCAACATCAAACTGATTCATTCGAATAAAAACGCGTCGTCCTTTGGTCAGATGCTCTGCAAACGTTGGCAATCCCGTAAACCGTACATAAAACGACAAAAAATTCCTATCAACGAAAACATTAAACGCTTTGATTTTTCAACGCCCTCTCCCGATGCCTTTATACTTAATCAATTAAGAAGGTTTTAACTCGCGAAATACATCACACATTCTCCAAAATCTAATACCCGTCATTTTACCGCTCTATCACTGAGAAGACATTGAATATTTTTGAATTGTAAATTTATTATTAATTGGGAATAGAAGTATTTTATGATTTAATACAGAAAAATTGATTTTTTTTCCTTTGATTATTTTAACCCATGACTGATGGTGATATTAGGTAATGTGCATAGCCAGAAATCAATGGTTAAAGCTCCAACTACGATAAAGGTGACACCAGCGAGTACTCGAGTAGTGACGAAAGGATTTGACGTCAAAGAAAATAGGGATCTTTTGAATACTCCTCGCATGGGGAGCCCAAGATCGCAGAGTCCAGGATCGGAGCCGAGACACTCTCCGGATCCAAGACGAAAGGATGATCCCTCGTCGAGAAGATTGGCAGTGTCGGGTACTCCTCGGGGTCAATCGCCCTCTTCTGGGCGAGCAACACCTGACACGGAATCTCGAGCGAAAGCATCCGTTGAATCGAAACGCGACGCCCTTGCGATCTACAAAAACAGTCGAGGTCAATCGAAGGAACAATTGCATCTTGTCGTCGTGGGTCACGTCGATGCGGGGAAGAGCACTCTTCTTGGTAGATTGCTCTGCGACCTCGGTCAAGTTTCCTCCAGACTTATTCACAAGTATCAACAAGAGAGCAAAAAAATAGGAAAACAATCGTTCGCTTATGCGTGGGTTCTCGATGAGACTGGCGAGGAAAGGTATTTCTTGTTATTCCTTGTCTTCTTTTTTTTCATTCTAATTTTTTAAATTTCTCTTTCTCCAATTTTATGCTTTGCTCATCGATTTCAGGGAACGTGGAATCACGATGGACGTTGGTTACTCGAAGTTCGAGACTGATACAAAGTCTGTTACTATTCTCGATGCACCAGGACACAGAGATTTTATACCAAATATGATAACTGGTGCTACTCAGGCGGACGTTGCTCTTTTGGTAGTTGATGCAACGAGAGGTGAATTTGAAACAGGATTCGACAGTGGTGGTCAAACCAGAGAACATGCTCTGCTTCTTCGGTCTCTTGGTTCGTTTGTTTTTTCTAAATTTGAATTTAAAAAATCCTCGATTCCTTTCGATTTATTCTATTATTTATCTTTTTTTTCAGGCGTTTCTCAATTAGCTGTCGTCGTTAATAAATTGGACACTGTTGATTGGTCAAAAGAGAGATTTGATGAGATAGTTGAAAAGTTGAGTGTTTTCCTCAAACAAGCTGGATTTAGAGAATCTTTAACTTTTGTACCGTGCAGTGGACTTTCTGGTGAAAATCTTATCACGAAACCAACAGCCGAAGCTCTGAACAAGTGGTGAGTTGAAAAAGTTTATTTTTTACTAGAAAAAGATTATTTAATATCATTTGGAATGTTATAATTTTAGGTACAATGGACCGACGTTACTTAATGTAATAGACAAATTCCAATGCCCCGAGAGACCTGTGAATAAACCGTTCCGATTCTCCGTTAATGACATCTTCAAGGGCACTGGATCAGGATTTTGCGTATCCGGGCACGTTGAGACCGGGATGGTTGCTGTAGGCGATAAAGTTTTAATTTTGCCAGCCAATGAACTGGCTGTTGTAAAAGGTTGGCAAAGTTTGATAGAGCACGAAAAAGTAATTACGACTATATATCGCCTTAGAAAATTATTCAAAATCAATAAATCTTTCGTTAATAGGTATTCAGTGCGACGAGATAGTAGTCCCAAACGGATTCGCTGGAGATCAATTGGCTCTTACACTCGCTGGAATAGATCAAATGAATGTCGGAGTGGGTGACGTTATCTGTAGCCCTTCGAATCCGGTACGAGTAACGACGCGCTTTCAAGCACACGTTGTCACGTTTGCTTCGACAATTCCGATAACCCAAGGCCTTCCTGTTGTGATGCATCAACAATCGCTCGTCGAGCCAGCAACGATTACGAAACTGATAGCCACATTGCACAAAAGTACTGGCGAAGTGACGAAAAAAAAACCTCGTTGTTTGCCTAAGAATAGCAGTGCTATTATTGAGATACAGACTCAAAGACCAATACCAATGGAACTGTACAAGGATGTCAAACAATTGGGTAGAGTTATGTTAAGAGTATCCGGTGCGACTATAGCCACTGGTCTCGTTACTAAAATAAAATAATAGTGTTCATTTTTCTCTTATATATCTTTATATTTTGCTTATTATTTACATTAAAGCCATTGTAATAAAAAAAATTCAATTGCATGTAGAATTTTCAATTTCATATTTCCCTTGATTGGATGTGATGTTGTACTTTTTTTGGCATTCGGAATGTCAACAGATGGATTTTGACCTGAAGAGTCTTTGAGAGCATTATTCTAACGGATGTAATAATATGTGTCTTTGATAAGTGGAAAATGTAGTTAATTATCTTCGTGCACAACTGCTACATCCGCCAGGGACATTGACTGTCGGGCCTAAATTCAATCCACCCATTCTACGAGTTGGTGGTCGAGGTGCGCTGGAATGTCATCAATAAAAAAATTATTTCAACTGCATTTGATAAATAAATAGAGCTACGGTGGAAGAACATCTATACTAACCCAGAGCCTGGTCTATAATCCCGAGAGTATTTGTCACCGTGTTTGTTGGACTTCGGATGAATTAGAGTGTTGAAGCTGCAAAATATAATCAGTCATTTAGATTTAGGATGTAAAAGTTTCGTTTGGTCTTTTACATACTTCAATACTAACAACATTCCAATTCCATAAAAAAATCCAAGGAACAGGCCAAACAAATTGCCAAGGCTCCACGGTGTTCTCTCCACTATACTTCCATCTAAAAATTAATAATTTTTTTCAAAAATATCAATCAACAATTTTTCGTGTCATTGGAAAATTTGGAGCAGAATATTCTAGAATCTCTAATTTTAGATATGTAAATTTACGATATGAGCATTTTATATAAAAACATAATCAACAAAAAAATAATTACCTTTTGACACGTAAGCCATTGTTTTGCCTCAATAAATAATGAAACGAAACCCTCTGTTTGGAAAATCAGATTGGAGCACTGGAGAATTGACAGAGACGTATTTATATTCACATACGTGTAGAAAGTCGATTTGGCAAAGTGTGTGCCTCCAGTGTCTCCAGTCACGTCCATCGACCACTTACATTAGTTTGTTTTATCATCCAGATGACGCTGCTTGAAGATTCCTCGATATATATGTTGAAGACGATCTTATAGATGTGTACTTTATGCTTATGTTATTCTCGAAATTTGGTTAGACAGAATCGACAACAACAAACTTACAGAAAAAGTTTGATATAAAAATGGATAAAGATTCACGTACATTATGGTGCGGCAATTTGAGTAATAAAGTCACCGAGGATGTGTTGTATGAACTATTTCTGCAGGTAAGATTTCAATGACAAATTCTGCGTCTGAGTTTGACAGTCCAGCTTTTGGCGTCCCAATGAAAACGAACATTTTGGAGTATTATTTTACAATCTGATTGAACTTTCGAAGGATTCATTCTGAAATAAAATTTATTCATTTATTTTTTGTCGAAATTGAAATGTCCTCTGAAACGTAGCTTATACGGATTAATATTTATTTAACAAAAAACCCTAACCATATTGTTGTAATGCCATTAAGATAATTATTATATGCATAATAGGCTGGCCCATTGGAGGATGTTAGAATTCCAAAGGATCGCGATTCTCGACCAAGAACGTACGGTTTCGTAGTGTATAAGCACGACGAATCTGTTGAATATGCCATCGAACTGTTCAAGGGTACATCTCTCTATAACAGGGAATTGCATATGGACAGAAAAACGCGCTCACCTGCTGAGCAGCCAATGAATCAACCGGCAATGCATATGCAGCTTTGCAATCCATTACTCAATGGGATCATAACAAACATTCCTTACGGAATGCTTCCTATGCCGTACGCTTCCCAAGATCAAACACATTATAGAGGTCCCATGGAAAATTATTCTTCCAATGATCGTCGAAATTCCAGAAGACATCCTTATCGTCGTCGATAATAAGTATTTCATTTTTTGGACATCAGACTATCAATATATTTTGTAAATTTAAACAGAGGGGTCTGACATTAGATTTTCTATTACGTGTAACATGAAAATGTTAATCTCGACATGAAAGACAGTGGAGCAAGATATTTGAGTTTATTCAAAAGCCAGGACAGAGCTTCTGCTTGGAAAAAAATTTCTGATTGTACAATATTAAGAAAAATCCAGATAGTTTGGTACAGTTATTATTTTTCGTCACCGATTTTCGTTTGTGGCGATTGATTATTGAATTTGAAGCTTTTTTGGCGAGCATCATTACCGCTGCGTTTATGTTTCCGCTCGGTAGTTCAGGTAGTACAGAAGCATCAACAATGTACAAATTTTTCATCCCGAATACTCTGAAAATAATAACGTCAATGTAAATAAATACAATAAAGTAGGTAAAAAAGAAAAGTGGGAAGATTGTGGATACCTGAAATAATCATCGACGACACGTCCGATCCTACAAGTTCCTGCAGGATGATAGGAAGTCAGTGTCAAATGGCGTACATAACAATGCCAATATTCTGTGCTATCGAAAACTAGATTTTCACAACCAGGAAAAATAGCGTCATAAATCGAAGCCCCAATTTTTCGCATTGCTTTTGTGTTTACGAGACGTTTTATCAATTGGAGTCCTGTAAAAAAATCTTTTTTACTTCTATCCATAAAGGACCCGAAACGAGATTTATTTACCTTCCACCAACGTCGAAACATCTTCTTCATGTGACAAATAGTTTGGATCGATGATAGGATCATCGAGTGGATTCGAACTTCCGAGTTTTACTTCACCTAGACTTTTAGGGTGCAGCAATACCGGCGCGATCGTTATTGCTGTTCGATACGATAGAGGCCTGAAATATTTCTCAAAAATCTGCACGATTGAGAAACATTTTGTAAACTCACAACTAAACAAATAAATTGAGTACAAAAATGTTCAATTACCTCGGTAGAGATTCCCATTGATTTTCTCAATACGATGCCGTTATCTTGGGAAATTCCTACTGGTATTAACATTAACTGAAGAGCAGGTTTTTCTGTATCTACTTTTTGAGAAGGAGTATAAAATGTTCCTGTAGCTTCAATTCCAGCACTGGTCCAGGGTCCTGAATATCAAATACGACATAATAATTTTTTAATCGACTCCAAGTATATTTAAAAATTTATTGTAAATATACGTACCGTGGCCGAATAACGTGTAATTAAGAGCTGAAACTGGATTCAGAAGGTGCTCCAAACTCAGGGGCGCTGATATATTGAGCGTTATTAAGTCGAGACCGGTTAGTATATGGTCCATCAAGTACTGACCAACTGGTAAATCATTTACAATGTTAATCTGTGTAAGAAGAATAAGTAATTTAGATAAAAATAGAAAAAGTGAATCAAATAACCGATTAAATAAAATATTTCGACTGACTCCTAGAGTTTGGAGATGATGTTTAGGCCCTATTCCAGACAGCATCAATAATTTCGGACTGCCGATCGCTCCAGCGCTCACAATTACGGCTTTCTTCGCGAAAGCTTTAAATTCCTTGCCCCATTTTAGAAATCTTACACCCTTTACCATGTCTTCGTCAATAATCAATTTATGAACCAAACTGTGAGTAATCACTTGTAAACCATGTTGTTTTCTATTTTCCAACAATTTATCAGGACTCCATCTCTCACCATCTTGCATTGTGAGTTGAATCTTCCTAAAATCTAAAAATTAATTGAATTCTACAGAAATAAATTTTATCCCTTGGAATAATTACCATTTTTTATACTAGGCAAACTTTCAAGTAAACCATCTCTTATAATTTGTGGTAGTTCTGTATGCCATCTAGGGTCGTTAATTGGTCCTTTCAATTTATAATCTGAAATAGATTTTATGCAATAAGTCAACAATGCAAATGATCAATATATTTTCTTTGAGATATAGTATTGTTCCGTGTAATACCAGAAAATTCTGGAAGCCATGTCTCATAATCTTTTGGATGTCCGAGCACATAAGCCATATTGTTCAATCTGCCAGATCCTCCAAGAACTTTTCCTTGTGGCCACAGGCTTTGCTAAAAATTTACAAAATCAGATTTATCCCAATTTAAATATTATTCAGACTGTAATATCAAATAATTCTATTCAATATTTATTCGGAATAAATAATGGAATTTGAAGTAATTGTGCCACAATAATTTTGCTTTGCTCACATTATTGGACAATCCTTTACAAGCATGATCCTGCGGTTTGGTTTTGTACTGCCAATCAAAAGGTGATCTCTGAAGGAGCGGCCCTAAGACTGGGATATTAGAAAAAAAAGGTGGCGGAGAACCAGCTTCTATTAAAAGAACATTGCATTTTTTACTGCACAGTTCAGAAGCTAAAGTTGCTCCTGCGCTTCCTGCTCCAACTAAAAAAAATAATCCTGTATATACATTGAGTACGCATGTATTATCTTCCTTTATAAAAGACTGCATACCAATTATAAAGTCATAAATATCATTCCCTTTGTGATTATCATTCAATATCCAATCACTGTATGAGCTCATGAAAGATGATACGATTAAATAACAACTAAAAAAATACACAGCCAAGCTGTATATTGCAAAGGCACATGTTTTAACAACTAAAAACATTTTGATATGTAGAATTTGAAAGTAAAGTGTGAAAAATAAAGATGGTATAAAAATGTGCGGCTAGGCTTGTAATTTGTTTACAAATAGAGGTACATAATCAAAATTGAATGATGACACACACGAAGAATGTCGGAATGTTCACTGGCATGTGTAAAGTGTAGGTATTTACAGTAGATAAAATAGAAAAAGATACCAACACAGCGTATAGCGAATCTTACTAAAATCTTCGATAGATGACACTACCAAGTATTTCCGTAAACAAATTTGATTCAATTTCCATCATTCACTGATTTTGCCGTACATGTGCCGAAACAACACGAGTAAAGATGCCTGTCGATCAGAGACGAGTAAATGGACCTGAAATATCAATTCCATACAACATTTATTTTGATTCAAGTGCTAAACGTAAAGAAAATGCCGAAGACAACGTGATCGTACGAAAAGATGGTCGGCCACACGACCAAATGAGAAAAATGTGTAAGGTTATGCGTATGGGTTATTCATACCATTCAAACGAGATTCTATAGTAAAAATTGATAAATATTATAAATATTGATTTTCGTAATTGACAGTCGTTAAAACGGGAGTAGTGAGTCAGGCTAAAGGATCGGCTTACATAGAAATGGGAAAAACAAAGGTTGTATGCTCAGTATTCGATCCCAGAGAGATACCGAATAAAACCGGTTACAGTATTCATGGCAATCTCTATTGCGAGTTCAAATTTGCCTCCTTCTCGTGTCTCAAGAGAAGAATACATCAGCAGGACACTGAAGAAAAAGAGTACAGTTTGATCATGCGTAGAGCTCTGGAGCCAGCAGTTTGCAGGGTAAACAAAAATCTTCGTCAATTATAACATAAACGAATGTATACGCATTCATTTTGTTCTAAAATTTTATACAAGTGATATACATTTACATAAATATGACAGGACATTTCTTTTCTGTTTAGCATGAATTTCCAAATTTTCAAGTTGATGTTTATGCTATGGTCTTGGACAATGACGGATCTTGCTTGGGAGCTGCTATTATGGCTGCCAGCTTAGCTTTAGCCAATGCCAGCATTCCTATGTATGGTATAGTAACAGCAGTTACAGTGGTGAGCATTCATCTTGAGAATTACAAGATATTTAAATTCATCTTTTAAAGAGACGCAACACAATAACCACAACATTTATTTAGGGGATAAGATCCAATGCAATGTTACTTGATCCAACCGCTGAAGAAGAGAGCATTTGTAATTTGACTGGAGCTAACAAAGTATCGGAACCTCTTAATCATGGAATCATGATGCAGGCATCGCTCACTCAACATGAACAGATAGCAGAATTATATTTTGTTGGTCACATAGAAAGTTCTAAGCTACAACCCGCCATGGAATCTGCTACAGAGGCTAGCAAAAATTTATGTCTAGTGCTACAACAATGCTTGGTTAAGTCTGTGATGGAAACTGTTAAAGAGAGAAATGAGGAGAAATGAATTCATAACGATAATATATATTTTTATGTCTATTTGAATTCTGAGATTGCAAGTACAAAGTTTTTTAAAATTTATCCATACTTATAACGACTATTTACCGACTAACGAGTCGGTAAATTCGTCACGGACGTAAACAATTTTCGATAACGAGGAAGCTTGTATTATAATATTATCGTTACCAGTAGATGTCGCACCTTGTGTGGGTACAGCTGCGAGTGCGAAAGAAAAAATAACGAAATATCGCCTGTGGGACGAAAACAGGGGGAGAGAGAGGAGAAAGGTAATTTGAAAGAATAGAGTCATTATTCTCTCCGGATGGTTCAGTCCGAAGGAAGCTTCTCGAGGACTCACGGAATATGGTGGGCGGTTTCACTTATCCTCGATCGAGTAGGCGGTCGACCATTTCTCGTCCAAGAACATTCGAGATATTTAAAAATCAAAGAGAGTAGAATAAAATTTTGAAATGAGGTATCAGATTATTTTCAATAATTATCAAAATATAACATTTAATAATTCTTTATGCAAGATCCAAGTACAGGATCGTAACAGTACCTGGCACATTGAATGTAATTAATAGAAAATGAATGGCAAATGAACGTAATACTGATTTGTTCTCGAATCGCTAGTTCTTTGATGTGCCCACAGGAAGACTCTATGGACGTGTTGCTCTTTCGTATGCTCCGAAGGAACGGCGAAGACGCGCGGCGAGCGGAAACAAAAAAAAGCAAGGGAATGAGAGAAAGAAAAATGAAAAAGAGGAATAAGAGCCGCAGGTCGAGCTTTATTTTACGAAGAAAGAGCGTCGTGCTGAGAGAGAACGGAAGGGGTGCACGGAGGGGTACGGAGAGGGAGGGGACCGAGAGGGAAGGACTCTCTGAGAACTCGTTGGGAAAGAGAGGAACGAGAGAGAAAGAGAGAGAGAGAGAGAGATCGAGGCATGGGGCTACCGTGATCGGGCGGCGGACCGCATTCTCTACCTGTGTGGTAAAACGCTCAGAAATCCCCCCCGAGGGGCATTCTAAAACAAAGAGGACTCGGAACCGTGGGCGCTCCTTCTTCCAACGTTCTCCATCTCGCTCTCTCCTTCTCTCATTACGAAACAATTTCCACATACTTCCTCTTAACTTTTGTCCTTCTCTCGAACAACCTCCAGTCACCGATAGTCATCCTCGGGCAACGAAAAAAAAGAGAAAAAAAAACAATTTCTATTCTCCAAATTGCATTCAGACCGAATGAGACAAATTTATTTAAAATAATAATATAATAATATTATAATTTGCAACGGGTAAATATCTATATTTTAAAAATATACATACTCAATATACTTTACAGACAACACTTATTAATTATTTACAATGTTTACATTCGATTCACCTATTCACAAGATTTTACATTGTCGATAAGAATTAAGCCACACGGATTGACGCACGTCACATTTTTTTTCTTTATATTAACAAGGTGAAAAAATAATGTATATCTGTACAAATTTACACGCGACACGTCCTTTTACAGGCTCTACCTTCTTCGTTTCAAACTTCCACCCTTTCACTTCTGCGAGAAACAATAAATAGGATAATCCTTAAGCAGGTACGGTTTTACATCAAAATTATATATTTACATCATATATGTCTCGTAGAAAAATAATTATGCAAGCTCCCGTTTTTTGACACCGTTAACGCGTTGTCCGAATAGGACGTAGGGAGGGTCAACAGGCGAGAAGCAACGCGATTCGCCAGTTTAAACATTGTCGCATATTTAAAAAATTTTCATCAATTCCGTATGGAAGAAACGAAAATCTTAAGACCGGGATAGCTAACGAGTACGAGATTATTTCTCGGACTCGTTCGAAGAAGAGAAAGCTTTTTTCTTTCCTGTAAGGAAATGGAAGAAAACTTGAGTCATTGACAAAAATTTACACCCGAGAATGTAACATTAAAAAAATTTACATATATATATAAATATATATAAAACTGATACACATTTTTTTTTTTTCGGTAATGTAGATTTTCGCGTGTGAATTTTTGAGGTTTGAGGAGCCTCGGAGAGTTGTCTTTCGGAAATGCGAATAGTACGGGCTGTCGGCTCGAACGTTTCAGACGAGAGAGCCGATAGAGACTCTGTTCGATCCTGTACGCCTCGACTCGAAAATGTCTCTTCTTCTCGATTTTTTATTTTTCGCGGAATAGCAAAAAAGATGAGAGAGCTCGCTCGTACGTACAGGTGTGTAGCACCTGCGGAGGCTTCTATATTAAAATCTATACCGGTTTTTCCTCATAATATGTATGGATATATACGTATATGTATATATACAAAGACTTATTGATAAATGATCAGCTCCGTTCCCGAGAGATTTTCCTCGAGCGAGAATAGCCGCGGAGTTTACCGCCGATGTTAAATTTGCCGCTTAATTCGAATCTACGAGTCAATCGAAGTTTCGTCCAGTGCTCCGCGAAAACTGTAGCCAGATTGCGCACGATTTCAAATATCATTGAGCCCTGCGGCAGGAATTCTTTTCTCGTTGAGAAAGATCAAATGCCGAGGCTCGATGACGAGCGCTCTTGTACCGCACTGAGTTCCGGAAACGAGTCGACATTTTTTTCGAATGAGGAAAAAATAGATACAAAAAAAGGGTCAGCGACAGCCGCATCCGAGTACCGCCATGTCCTGGTAATTTTTGAGAACGACCTTGTTCTCCTCGTCGAGGTAGAGCATGGATATGGAGCTGAGAGCCGTAGGCACGCAGCAGGCTTTCGGCACCATGTTCGGATTCGTCGAATAAACGAGATTTTGTACAATGGCGTGATTCGTTGAGTTTAGATGATCGGAGAGGGGAAATGGGCAATCGCCGTGGCAATAGAAAGCATCGTAACCAGGAGGTGCGACGATCCAATCGTTCCAGCCGACGTCGGCAAAGTCAACGTAGAGCGGATGCCTTCTGCAATTTTCACGGCCGTCCTTGCGACGATTCTTTCTGAGGGTCGCTCTGCGAGCTCGTCTCTCCGTTATTTCACTCGCGGTCGGCATTTTTCTTCTTCCATCGTCGGTGTAAGTGAAGAGCATCGGGCTCGTCGAGGACCACGTCTCGTGGCTGTCCTCAGGACTGCGTCGCAGTCTGACGTGCTTGTCCCTCGGCTTCGGCGATATCTCGTTCGTTTCACCGTCCCGGACCTGAACGAGCAGACCGTGATTTTGATTTCGCTCCTCCAACCATCTTACCACCGCCGGATGCACGTCCAGACTTATCGTCATATTGCTTCGCTTCTTCACTACCTTACTGTCTATCAGTCGCAACAGAGGTTTCCTCTTACCCCGAATACCCGGTCTCACGATGTCGTGAACCAAAATTCGCAATACATCCTGACTATTTTTTCTCTTCTCGACACTCCTCCTCTCTCCTTTATCCTCTTTCTCCTCTTCCTCCTCGTTCCTCGATCCTACGATCCGCGACAGACTCAGCTCCGCCGCGTACAATTTCTCGTTTAACGGCATTCCACTTACGTTGAAAGACAATCGAAAGTGATTCGGCGATTGAAATTTGTCGTCCAACGGGCTCTCTGCTCAACCGGAAACAAACAAAATACATTTCATTGTTCAACATTGTTTTCATTTTGTTTTATGGTTTTGGACGATACGTCAAGTTCATTGCAGCAATAAATTGTTTAGAGATGGAATAAGAAATGCGTTTTGAAAGCAAATTGAATGAAATTGTGATTTTTCAACAGAAACGGAGTCGACAATTGAACTCGTATTAGTCCTGCGCAATCGTTACCGATCAACGTAACATCAGGTATATTTATTTTTCATTTTTAGAAACCTTTCGTTCACACATCGAGATAAGGAGTTGCTTATGAAATATCCGATAATGAGAACTAAATTTCACCTCCCTTGTACTTCAGATTCTCCTGAATCTTTCAAAGATAAAGAAAAAATTGATATCCGTACGTTCTGCAAAGTTTTGATCGCGATCACCTACCGATTTTAAGTTTGAACCGGAGATTCTAAGGGAGGATTAAAAAAAAAGTAGTGAATGACCGATCGCGGCGAAGAATGTTCCCTCGAAAACTCGTTTTCTCCCGGTGACAGGGGTCAAGTCTCCTGAAGCTGCGACGAGAGGGAAGCGAATCTCGAACGAGCGAAATCTCAGAATCGTTGTCGCGTTAGCTCTTTGCGAATTATAGAACGTCCGAGTTCGAGCAAATTTTTCCGACGAGTCATGCACCGATGCACAATCCATCGCAACAAATTCACCTTGAAAGTTCGATTCGATCGGTAATTCTGGCATTCTCTATATCTTGGCCGCGTACCGATACCGAATTATGCTTGTTTTTTCTTTGCAGTTTCATAAATAATGAATTATTTAAAGAAATAAAAAGTATACTAACCGACATGAGGGAAATATCGAACAGTGTTCGCCGAATGCGTGAGAAATCCGGGCTTGGAGATGTCCGCGATTCCAATTTTTTTCTGATGCTGATAGAGCTTCTTGAGTGTCTCCGGAACGTGAGGAGCCGCTCCCTGGGGCTTCGGCCTCTTCGTGAAACCGAGCAACGAGAGCAGACTCGCCTCCACCGCCGCTATCGCATCTTCCCGCTCTTTCATTCCCAGTCCGTCGACTGCTTCCTTCTCCGTGGTTGCGTTCAGGCTTATTCTCGCCTCTGCCAGCAGCACACCCGCTGCCGCTAACAACAATCTAAGCAGCAGCGACATGCGCATTCTGACGTCAGCCACTGGCACTCTGTGCCACTCCTGAAACAAACATTTTTTTTTATTATTATGTTTTTCATCTCATACATCTTATTGACGATATTTAACGGCGAAAATTTAATAAATAGTTAAAATGGAGTACATAATTGTTCATCAGGTTCGGTACTGGGCTGTGGATTCTGTAACTTGTCAAAGTGTGTGAACACGATCCAAGTTTCTGATTATAAAAATTCTGGTAAAAAAATTTTTCAATTTGAGTCGTAAAATCACACAAAGCTCGCATAAAATAAAATTTGTGAGCCTCGTTGATAAGTTTTCCATAATATAACGGCAAAAATTCGAAAAATATTGCAACTAAAGCTTGGACAAAGTTCTCGGACCGTGTTCACGCACCTTAACAAAACGTTACGACGATGCGAGATTTGTACGGTGTTCGGTAACGGCTAAGATCTCGCGAGCGCAATCGAGTTGACCTGACTGGTGGCGAAATTGTAAATATGGCCGCTGATTAACTCGTCACGTTCGAAAAGTGATTCCGAAAAAAGGGAGAAGTTTGAAAGGGAAGGAACTCTCAATGGGTAACGTATTTATGTATTCCGAAGACAATAAGTGTGTTATTCTCGGGGCGAGTTTCTTTTTCATCGGTCGCTCACTTTATTATGATGGAAGTGGATTGGAGAAGGTGCGTCGAGAGAGGTTGGCGGCGTGTTATCCAGGGCCAACAGCTGCTCGCAGCGGCAACAGAACGCACACTCTTGCCGGCACACTCCAGCTTTCTCTCGACTCGCTCGTGCTGTCCCGTCGCTCGAGAACTCCACAACAGAATAATACGCTCTTTCACACTCTTTTGTTGTGACCGAGTTTGAATCAACAAAAGGGATAAATGCTCTCCCGCTCTTTTTTCATCTTTCCTTTCATAGAACAGATACAGCAGTCAAAACACGTCAGACCCAAGCGAATAACTATTTCGAATTGATTATCTCCGCTTCGCCAGGTGAATTCAACGATTTTATAACTTTATAACGGCTCACAATTATTTCGTATATCAAATTCCAAACTTTGTCGTGTACAGTTACACCATATGCACGAAAGAAAAAAAAATGTAGTCTTCTCGCTCGGGATTATCGCCATGTTGAATTACGAAATTTTTTTTACATTGAATTTTAAATGTGCTCACTCTCGAAAATTCCCGTACAGATCGATTCCTCATTTTTCCTCTTACTTTTTTGACATTCGTTCCTCTCGCGCGAGGTTTCTCATCCTCCGGAATTTCAATAATATTTGAACCGAAAATTAGCGTCGGACAAAAAAAATCTGTAATTTACGTCGAAAGATCGAGTTGTCGGAATTCATCCACCAGATGTCACGATGACACTCGGTGCGTGATTTTTCCGAGAGGAGGAAGCTCGTGGGCCATTTATGGAACGCGCATACGAATTGGAATTACTCGAGGAAGAAATATTTGAAGAAGAATGCAGATGGCAGTGGCAGTGACAGCGGCAAATGGTCGGTTGAGCAAAGAGAGCGCGCTCTTTCTGTATAACTATACGGTAAAGGAAGAAGAGAAAAAAAAATACGATTGGAGGGGATGCGGTGCACGGAGGAGACGAGAGAAGGAGAGAGACAGAAGAGGATAAGGAGCCGATGGAGACAAGTGAAGAAGAAGAAGAAGAGCAAGAAGAAGCAGCCGAAGAAGAAGAAGAAGAAGAGAGGGCCCTGTGTGGAGACGGCGAGGCTACCGATGCCAGAGCCATGCTGTCTGCAGCTACCGCATCTTATAATCTTCTACCTTGGATCTCTCGGTGTGCGCGGTCAGAGTTTTCAACCGAGAGCTCTCCGTCTCTCTCTTTCTCTTCTCTCCTCGTTTTCTCGTGCCTTCTTGGCTTCTCGACGTTCCAACGCTTTATAATACACACCGTTCTCTCTCTCTCTCTCTCTCTCCGATAGCCGCGCACACGCGTATCGTTTTCTACGCAACAAAAATGTTGAACGAATATTTACGTGGCTCACGCGAGCAAATATTCCTTCTATACTTTTTCTATTTACGCTGCAGGTTGCTAACTCTCGTGTATACACGAAATCCTTGAGAATATTTGGCAAGAATGGGCACCGTCCTTTCGTGTACACACATAAACTCAATTATTACCGTATTAAAGGTTGTAAAGAAGCTTAGTCCGGAATATAATCGAGCATAACAGGGTACGAAAGTGTGTACACAGGTAGTGAATCCCATTGTTACCCTGTGAGGGTTCTTATTATTCGATGGAATACACCCGCGTGTAAACTCTCTTTCGTCAAGCTCGACTCTCAAAGGCTTCCTTCCTTTTTTCTCTTCCCCTCTTTTTTTCCCATTCGAGAATGTTTTGTGGGTCTTGGATTTCAACAGGTTGTTCAATGCTAAAAAGCGTTAAGGTCATTTCCAATATCCTCGCTTGAGGATGATTCGATACTATAAATAGCTCAGAGAGAGAGAGAGAGAGAGAGAGAGACTTCGTGTTACCTATTATATTGGCACACTTGGCTCACTCCAATCTCCTCAACGAGCCAGGTATAGGCGGAATGAATTTTTATGTCGTTACAATGTTATACATGGTACTACGCACGTATTACAATTAATGATTTACACACCGCTCACTCTTTTTTTTTAACCTTCGTCAATAAACTTTAGGAAATTAATACATCAACATTTTACCACGGGAAATTGAATTATTTTTCCTATGCGTTAAAAGAATTATTGTACACCTCTGAAGAATTTGAAAATACATTTTTGATGACCAGTCGTTTTTTTATTATGGCAGGATGTAAAAGTAGAAGAGCGAAGTGAGAAATGTTTTGTCCGGGTCTCAAGCCGGCGGAAGTCGATGGAGAAGAAAAAAATGGAGCGTTTTGCGCGGGAATGGAAGAGGATGCGGAATGCTTAGTTTCCGGCGAGAGTGCGAGGAACGGGAATCTATCGGCCATTACTCTTCCCTATATCGCGGATGAGAGGCGTGTGTACGCGGAGACAGCCAAGTATAATAATATACGAGGAAGAAGGAATTCTCCGTGTGGTGGAACGATGGAAGGATGGCAGAGGATCTGAAACGATCCGCGGAATTGGTGGTCTCCGCGAATGGAATGCGGGTCCATGCCTGCTGCTGATACGTCGGACGAGCCTGTGTAACGTCGACCGACAGGCCCCAAGGATGTGTGTTAGAGAGTATGGGAGATGTTACTCTACCCAAGAGAGGATTCTCCTTACCGGTCCTCGCGTTCCTTCTCGTTTCTCTCACTCTGTCTCTCTCTCTCTCTCTTGCTCGGTTCTCTCACTGCCGATAGGTACTTAACACGCGCTCCCGAGAAGCACACACTCACCGATCTCAAGTGAGAAAGAGAGAGAGAGAAAACGTCATCGTCAAAAATATAATCGGGCCAGAGGCTAAGACGAAGGTACGTTTAATACGAGGAAGGGGCAAGGATCCGAAGTTGTCGCTTTTACACATTCGAGTCAAGTGTAGGTACCGAGATGTACACATGTACGGAGATCTGACGGTAGCCGCTTGTTTCTCTGTCGCGCTCCTTTTCAGTGACTCCGGGAGAGAGAGCGCCACCAATCGTAATAATCGGCCACCAGCCCACCCCCACTACGGCACCTAGCGCGCTCGAGAGGCAGCAACAGTCTCGCCAACAGGCCGTACCAAACTCTCGCGAACGAACCTGCCGCCGACCTGTGGAGAATGTATCCTCCGATGGAAATTTTCGATAAATCAGCAGCACTCCTATTCCACTCGTCTCCGTTGTTTCCTCTTCTACTTCTTCTTCTTCAATTCCATCTCACTCTCGTCTTTTTATTATCTCGGTCACTCGAAATATCATCCAAAAATCTTGCAATTGAATCTTCAAAGACGATTTTTTTAAGAGACAAGTGAAGAGTTTAACGAGCGAGGAGACGTACAATTGAGATCGAGCGTAGGAGGTTGAAACGCAGAAGGGAAAAATATAATAAAGAGGATCGAGCTAGCGAGCACGCGGATGAAGACTCGGATTTGTAGTATCGTAGAAAGAAAAATCGAGAGTCTTATGTTTTGTTTATAAGTTTAGTAATCAAGAGGGAGTGAGAGAGACTTACCTAGCTAACCGTAGGTCCGCAGTCCGAGCAGCCACGGCATCTCAGCGAGTCCATGCACCGTGTCCGACTATGTTTAGTCGCTTTCCTGCTCGATCGCGACACTCGCGGCACCACCACTCACCATTTGCCGAGCCTTCAATACACGCGTATATATTCTCTGCCTCGATCCTCAATACATGTATACCCCGTTGTCGCTTCTTTTTCTCACGCTTCAACGTTCTGTAACAAAGAACGTAGCAGCACCTTGTCCGATTCGCGCTGAACGATTCCAACACGCGCACAGCACAAACGATGAGCCACCGTTCGATCGAACTGTGACACCCGATGACAAAATTCCTCGAGAAGTTTATTCCTTAAGGATAGGTTAACCAACTGTGCCAAATCGATCCAGTCGATGGCTCGCAACGTTAACGCTCGCTTAGACTTTTCACACCCGTAGGTAAATTTGTACAAAAGAGTTTCGTCGATGTCTCTTGGCACGGCCAATCGACTCTCGTTGACGATTCCCTCGCTCGGTCGCTTCGATCGAGACGGAGCTTGAGGGCGCGTTCGCACAGGCGATACAAAATATAAAGAAACAACACACACTGCCGATATATTTGGTCCGATCGGGAGATAAGAGGACCGTCGATGGCGCGCGCGCGCTCGCGCGCGATGATCGGTACTTTGCGGAATCGAGAATCAACGGTGCGAGGAGAGATCTCCGCGTTCGGTTACCACGAGCACGCCGACTAACGGACTCGATTGATTCGTAAAATGCCGAAGGAATTTGAAAAATCGGCCGGAGGTGTACGGGCGAACCTCCGATCTATCGTCAAAACGATAATAGTGGAAATATGAATAAAGGTATGAAATAAAGTGTAACAGGGACTGCGAGCGATGTGAAAAGTATATGTCCGACACGCTCGAGAGACGTAGGGTGACTAGTTGGCTACCGACGGTGATCGGCCGTACCCCGGTAACCCCGCCCCTTTTCTGCTGTCCTCCCCACCGCCGATCGGAGCAAACCTGGCGTACTGAACGATCGGAGCTCCACCGTCTCAACCTCCAGTTGACGATCCACCGCAACCCGTGCCGAGAGATGTAGGAGCGGATTCCCCACTGATTCCGCTCCCGACGCCGATTCACGGATAACTTACTCAAACTGGTATACTCTACAGCTTCTTACCTGTGTGTGCCCCGCGTCTATAAATATGTATGCATCTATATGAGAGACTTTTACGCGCATGTGGCAACCACCGGACGCACTCGCCGCGGTTCGCTCTCTCGAGCGTTTCGGCAGGGCCGAGGCAGGCCCTCGCGGGGCCCTCTCCGTTCCCACGTTCCGCAACTCTTCCGACAACCCTTCCTCCTTTATTTCTTTTCTTCATTTATCCACGTGAGTCGAACTATTTGCGGAATTTCTCCGGGACGAGTACGCCCATCGAGGAATGCGCCAATTCGCTTGACACTTTTACCTCGTCCGCCATTTTTTATTCAGCGCCCTCGATTTCAGTCTTCGGTACTACGGATTTATCATCGTATCGGGATATCCGTTTCTTTTTTAAATGAAGATAGACGTTGCCCACGAATACATCTTTGATCATCGTCAAAGATTCGTTTTTAAAAATATGCAAAGAATTTCGTAAACACGTCAATGTAACTCGATTCGAAAAACTCGCGAGAGGTGCGACGAGCCCACGGTAAGTAAAGTGTCACTGCAAATTGGAATGGATCGATGCAATGAGATTTATGGGCCGCGGCTGGACAGGAGAACGGCGTACGAACGTACGGCTCCTCGACACCTTCGTATATACAAAACTCGTACGCGCCGTACAACTTGCATCTAGATATCCGTTTTATATTTTTGATTCGATGAGTCCTTGAGAGAATGCTCGACGAGTCCCGCACTGTTGGCAAAAGCGCGTTCAACCGTCTCGTGTGTGCTATGATGAAAAACGTATAGGTTAGGAGACTATACGAATGGACAAGTCTTTTTGTAGCAAACGGAGGAAGAAGAAAATTAGAATCGGGAGGTAAAAAATAAGACAACGGACGTAGCGAGTGGAAAAAAAAACTTAAAACCTCGATAGTTGTCTGAATACCGGTGTACGGATGCGCGTGTGAGTCATCGGGGTTGGAATTCCTCAAAATTTCACGAAGGAGAAGAGAGAAAGAGAGAGAGAGACGGAAGGAAAAAAAGAAAGAATGAGTGACTCGCAGGGGCGAGAATCGAAGAGGATGACTCGACGATCCTGTTCCCTTTTAAATCTACTATTTCAACGGAGCGATGTATATCTATAGTTTTGTTTCGGAATACACATGTCCTCACTGTCCTTGTAGCAATCATCGAGGCGTCGGCGAATCGTTTGTTCTTCGTTCGTTTCCATCCTTTTCTGTAGCTTCGAAAACTCACCTGACACACCGACCAATCAGCAACCCCAAGAGATGAACGGCGATAGAATCTATTAGGATGAAAAAAGGGGCTGAATAACGTGCTCGAAAAGAAAAGAGGATGAGAAAAAAAATATATGTATATACATCAGAGATGGCGCACGTGCTCCTTTCTTCGACGAGTGAGCAAACATCTCAGCACGATTGAGACACGATGATTCTTAACGATTAGATGTGGAGCTCGCGTGCTCCGCATGATGGACGAGAGCCGCGGACGCACCGCACATCGAGCTATTTCATCGCCGCATGACGGCTCTCGATGTATCAATTTTGATTCGCAAATTGAACGGAGCATCGACCGCAGCTTCAATTGTCGCTCACCGCGATCCATTATCATTACTTAATACACTTTACATTCACCGGGCTCGCATAAATTTTCGTCTTATCCGTACTCAACGATCTCTTCTTCTTTCCTGCTTATCTTTTCTGTACCTTTTTTTTTCTTTCTTCGGGAGCGTTTGATTTTCTCCGCGAAACACACGGAGAGATGAATGAGAGAGAGACTCGGAGACGAGGCTCGTGAGGAACGCGAGGAATGCGCTCGTGAGTGAGCGGCGGAAAGGAGGGGAAGGAGGAGCGATAAGTCGCTCCTCTTATCGTTTCTCAAGGAGATAGAGGGAACCGCGGGGGTCCGACGAGAGAAGAGAAGAGTCCGTAGGGACAACCCGGCGAGGGATTACACGGTAGGTTGTATATTTCGGTTGCAGGTTAGAGCTCGCTCTGTGCCGCGTGGCGAAAAATTCTATCCTCGGTCCATCCGTGCGCGCGACGTTCCCTCCCTCTCCTTTCCTCTGGGGATCTCTCTCTTGCTCTCTCGATCTCTCAGGGCGCACGGTGCGCCAAAAGTGACTCCTACAGGAAGGAATGAAGGTAAGAGCGGAGAACTCTGAGAAAAATTGAGCGAGAGGGGACTGTGTATTGTACGAGAGCTATCCCGACAGAAAGAGTGCCGCCTGAGGAGAATATTTATGGGGTTTCGAACTGGACCACCCGGTAATTAAGACGACCCTGAAGTTGGGGCGGGGCAGTAACCGCGGCAAGATATCTCTTCCCTTCTTTTCTCTATACCTAGCTCCTCGTTCCGCCATTCCACTTCTCACAGCTCATCTCCGTCTCTCTCTCTTTTTCTCCTGAGATCTGCTTTCCTCTCTCTTTCACTTTCCTTCTCGTCAACGGATGATCCTCTCTTCCCATCGGGTTTCGTTCATTACCCGAGAGAATTGCCTCTTTGTCTCTCGGTCTCCGCTGGAGATGAGCGCACGATCCCGATATACACGCGTATTTAGGTCTATAGCGCCGAGAATGACAGCACTTTTCCAGCTGGGAACCGTGAAAAGTGAAAAAGAGAAAAACTCAAAACACCGTATTGTACTTTATCCAATGAGGCTACGGTCGTGACAGGACTCGAATCGATTCCGAGAGATCGGTAAAAACGCTCGCTCTCTCCTTCTCTCCTCCTCACCTTTTTCTTGCCCCGACTTCACAAGATTTTCGAAAACAAGCGGAACGCGCGAATTTGGCACGTTTCTGCCTAGACTACACAAGAGTTTCGTTAACGGCGTAAATAATACTTCCGGTCACGTATCTTTCCGGGAAGCTGTTACACGTGAAATATCGTCCGGAGAGGTAGAAAAAGCTCGTGCCCGAGCTTTTAACGATTTATACCTCGAAGGATCGATTACCGAGCCGTGTCCGCGCCGATGTATATGATCTTTCGAGTTTCTCCAATAGAATTTCGAGGCTGATATTTCACTTCGTACGGCGGAGAGAGAGAATTGCTCGCGCTTCCTCGAACCGGCAAACTTTGGGTGGGCGTCGTCGCGCCCGGTCTGTGCATGCACGGTCTCGTCATTAATATATATATACGGTATGTCTCTCAGCCCCGGTGTGTTGATTGAGATAAAACACAGGTTTACCGAGTTATGCCTCCATCAATTACTTCGAGACAGAGAGCAGATGCCACGGCGAGTAACCGAGTTTAACAAATAATAATGATCCACCCGAGCGCGCTCGTCTCTATACCGTCAATCCTCCTTTTCTCTTCTATATATCTCGTCTCTACTATCCGTACTTGACGCAGCGAGACACAGAGTCCGCTCGAGCCACGACGCGCATCTCGCCTCGCGTGGGTTTTTACCAGAAATTTCAAAAGCCCCGATTGAGTCGCCAAGCGGAAATGGCGTAAATGTTGAATTACCAAGTGGGAAGCTGGAATCGGGCAGACTGCATGGCGCGCATTGACAAGAGACGGTCAGTTTCTCTTCCCTCTCATCTCCGCGTGACTCATTTTTAAGCTTCGCGCCTCGTTTATGTATATTAATCCTTCTTCTTCTTCTTTTTTCTTCTTTTACCTGAAAATCGTAGCTCGCTGCTTTGATCGTTAAATAATCATTGATGGGCGGAGAAAATATTGTGTGCGAGAGTATAAGCGAGTTACGGCTAATACGGCGTCCGGTTTATACGTCTATTAATTGCTCTTTTCTTTCTTCTTTGACCTGATAATTGTATTAGCTTCTCGTTATAATCTTTTCGGTAAACAATCATCGACGTAAGGAGAGAATGAGAGCATTGTGTGTGAGCGTGTATACGTATTTTACGGCTATTTCGGCGCCTCGTGTATATTCTTTTTCTTCTTATTCCTGAAAATCATAGCTCCCCGTTCAAACCTCTTTGGTGAATACTCATTGACGTGAGGACAAAGTGAGAGTATTGGGTACTATATAGAGTATACACGTGTTACGGCTATTACGGCGACTTGTGTATGTATTTTAATCTTTTTCTTTTTTCTTCTCTGACCTGAAAACCGTAGCTTCTCGTTGCGAGCTCTTTGGTGGATAATCATTGACGTGGGGATAAAGTGAGAGCATTGTGTACGAGAGTACACACGTGTTACGGCTATTACGGCACCTCGTGTATATGTGTGAATCATTCTTTTTTTTCTTCTTTCACCTGAAAATCGTAGCTTCTCGTTGATGTGACCTCTTTGTTGAATAATCATCAGCGTGACGAGAAAATAAGAGCATTGTGTACGAGAGCATTGTGTACGAGAATATACGCGTGTTACGGCTATTTCTATTATACGCTTCTCAACGAAATCGACTCAACCACCTGGTGAGTCAGAACACGATGTCTCTTCATCGTGATGGAGACCTCTCTGCAAACGAGGATAAGATATATGTGTACACATAATATATATTTAAAGAGAAGAGAAAAGAAAGAATGAGAGAAGGCGGGAAGAGAGAGAGAGAGAGAGAGAGAGAGAGGGCCGAAAGGGGGAGACGAAGCTGTGGGAATATCGGTCGGTGGGAGCAGGCCCGAAGAGGCTGCGGTATTTCGAGGATCCTCGTCGCGAGGGGCGGCAAAGTGGCTTCCACGAAGGTGGTCTCTCATTCGGGACCACACAAATGATACGTCGGTACGAGCCCGCGTGACGACGCTGCTGGCCTCACCGTCGGCTAATATCGCTCATCGTTAAATTATATCTGTATACACAAGAATCGAGCGTTACTCT
Source organism: Cremastinae sp. B BG-2022a (assembly GCA_030522605.1). Classification (NCBI taxonomy): domain Eukaryota; kingdom Metazoa; phylum Arthropoda; class Insecta; order Hymenoptera; family Ichneumonidae; species Cremastinae sp. B BG-2022a. The sequence continues at coordinate 95,739 of JAPYYX010000181.1, forward strand.
ATTTCTCTCTCTGTCTCTTATTTCTTCCTCCGTTGAGGGCCGAACCGCCTTCGTCGTTTCTCTACGGTCGCCCGCTCCGCTCCTCCCGATCTCCCCCCTGAGTCCCCCGTGGGTGGTTGATAACAGACCCCATCGAAAATTGGTAGTAATGGACATTGTTTTAGGGTCGCGTGTGGGTCGAGTCATCCTCGGATGAGGCGGCGAATAAATTGAACAAAGAAATCAGGGTAGACTCGCGCGACACGGGAGAAAAATTTTTACCGCCTGGTAACAGGATGGGAGAGGAAGACGGAGACGCTAGTACTTCCGGTACAAGAAATATATTTTTCCTTCTCTTTTCATTTAATTCTCTTCATTCGTATCGTAATCAGACGGCGAGAATTTGGCTTTTTCAACGTATACGGCAGGAGTATCCACGGGGATGAATAATCTTCCTGAGACTATATAATCAGATGTACATCTGCATCGAATGCTCGGATCTCCTTCTCCGATGCCACATCGTATTAACGCATCTGGTGAGAAAAATCACCACCTGTTAGCCGGTTCATCAGCCAGCTGTGCCGGAGTGAACCGTGAGCGCGCAGGAAAATGCGCGCCTGCCGAACAGTCGTCCACTTAACAAAGGGGATGTTTCCGTACTCCGTTGATCAGTTCTAAAATTATTTTTCTTTCAATTTCAGGCAAGTTAGAAAATCTCGAGAGATTCATCTCTTTCGCCTACCGCCCGTAAAGTTCGTTCGGTATTTGCGTGGTCAGGAGATTTCTGCGTACGCGCGAATTATTATAACCAATGAAGGATAGGCGTCCGCGTGCACGTCTCTTGCGCCACCAGCAGCGAGAAAGCACCGGGTGTCGGCAATAAATGACTCGAGCGAATAAACAAGATAGCTGCGAACGCGGCGTTCCGTGGCAACTCGAGAAGATCATTTACGGCGCTCATAAAATCGGCAGGTCTTTCCCATTCTTTTTCGAAATGGGAAAGCTCTCGAAAAATTCGGTGACTCCCGTCGACCTGGAGCTTGAGCAAGAATGAATAACTCTCGCTCGAAATATCCGAGGAAAGTAAGTCCGTGCCAGCCAACGGCCACGGAGAGCCTCGTATTTCTATCCGGAGAACGCGGCAGGTGCGCGCACACCGTGCATACTACAAAACAAGCTTCCCTCTCCTTTCGCCATATTCTCGTATCCATTAACACAGAGTTCTTAGAACTATTCGATAATTAACATTCGTTTCTGGTTGTTGAGAGTTCCCGAGGATGAATCGGATGATGTTTGCATTAGGAGTTTGCACTATTGGCGATTTACGATACTGCGCGCCAGCTCGGTACGACTTTCGCAGGGATATGATGAAAAGAGCGGAGAAGGAGAGAAAATAGTTTGGTATCCTGCGTGTATGGGTACGGCGAAGAGCGCGGAGGGAGCGTCAGGAAGACATGATGGAAGCAAAGGTATACAACCGCGAGTGACGCGCGCGAGCGTATCTCGTTCGTTCGCTTACGTACCACGACGCAAGAAGAATCACGCGGTGGCTATCCGAGCAGAAACTCGTTTCTATCGGGCCCGATCGTAACGAGAGAGCCTGCTCCGCGACACGACATTTTTCTCCTCGTGTCCGTGTTTCGCACATACCCGCAATATCCGAGTTATGTACTCGAGTGAGTACCTTACTCGTGTAAGAGAGCGCGAGAGAAGTTCGAGCGAACGAGGAGAGCGTTCGGGAAACTCGTTGACTCCGCTCGGAACGTCGTCCTCGCATTCCACGTACGAATCCACGACTCATCCCCGCAGTCTCTTTTTTCATCTCATTTCTTCTTCTCGATGAGTTTTTGAGAGAACGGAATATCGATTTGTGCGTTGAGGAAGAAAGAGAGAAGAAAACAATTTTTCGATTCGTAAGAGGATTCGATCGTTTACCGATCGAACTCGAAAATCGGTTGCGGATCGGTCGCCTCGCAAAGAGTTTGGCTCGACGAGGGGGCAGCCGCGTGCAATTCTCTCGGTTGAGAGTTGCGCGCCGGGCGGTTGAGCGCGCTCTCTCCGAAGCCTCGCGGCAGACAGCGCGTCGCCCGATCTCCAGCCACGGCGCGTTACCGCTCCAACGGACGTTACCATGTTTAGCCAACGTGATCAAGACCGGATTTTCCCGGAATCGCGATGCTAATTTTAAATCCGCAAAACGTATAATCGACGCAGTCACGACGCAGTATTTGTCGCAACCGAGGTCGATTCTACAAACGTACGAGAAAGAGGGCCTCTCTCTCGCTCTCACTCTACCTCTCTTTTTTCACTCTTATCGATGGAAAAACACCGACTCGCGCTCACGTCTCGAGAATTTTTCCTTCGCATTCTTCCGTAACTGAAATTCTGGAATTTTCGGTGAGACATTTATTGCAAAGATCGTCTCTCGATTAATATAGACTCTGCCTCAACGCTTTCCAGATAATTGCGTTTTTCTTTGTCATCGAAATATTCAAGATTTTCGACAGTCGTGAGGAATATTTTATTAAAATATTCAAAAGAAATAGAACATTTTTTTATTTTTCATCTCGACACCCGGTCCATTTGTCCTCCTCTCCGCTACTATTAGAGAGACTCGTGTAGTTGATTCCACTGATTATTATGAATAATTCGTGAAAAATATAAATAATTTTGATTTGAAATAGCAAAATGAGAAAACATTGAACGAAAATAAAGCTTTGTATGAGACGAAACACGCAACTGTACTTTCTCTTAACAAAAATGAAATAAATGGCTTCGTGGATCTATCGCTCGGTCGATAAATCACGAATTCCATGACTGCGTACATCCACAGGAAAATTAAATTACAATTGATTATTAGAGAAGAGAGTACTCAAGAGGTGAGGCTTGTTGACTTTGCCCATATTGTTTTTTGGTATTTTGTCGACGACCCGTAAAACGGTCGGTACTGCGTATTCGGGCAGTGTCTGTTTTCCGAACTCGCGTAACTGCGAAAGAATGAGCTCCGAGCCTTCTCGGACGACGACGACAGCAGCCACCTGCAGCCATAAGAATAAAAAGAATTAAAAATACCGAACAACAGCAACGGTCGGTCTGATCGCTCGACTGGTCTTCCCGGTATGGAAGGAAGGGAATCGATCTTCGTTACCTTTTGTCCCCAAGTATTGTCGGAAAGTCCAACAACCGCGCAATCGATGATGTCCGGATGGCCGAGTATCGCTGTTTCCACTTGGAGCGCACTTACTTTATATCCTCCTGTTTTTATTATGTCAACCGAGCTACGTCCCAATATACTGTAAATACCATTTTCGTACTGAACAGTATCACCTGGAAACAAGAGTGGGTATACTCATTTTTGAGAAAACTTATTTTTTATTCTTCAATGAAAAAGTTGGTTAGCTCACCGGTCTTGAACCATCCATCGTTCGTAAATTCATTGGCCGTTTCTTCAGCTTTGTTCCAATATTTCTGAAAAACGCTGTCTCCCTTGACCTGCAGGTTCCCAGCGATTGGACCTTTGGTTTTTGCCAGTACGCGGTCACCATCCGCGTTACCCTCGACGAGAACTTCCGGTTCTGCCATCGGACTATCGACTTTTGTTATTCTGACGTGTACACCTGGAAGTGGCTTTCCGACAGTTCCTGTATGAAATACAAATATTTTAGACTGCTCGTGTAAGTTAGCGATATGCTACTCTTGGCGTGAGCTTACCCGATATACGCTCCCCTTCAAGAGGATTCGAAAGCACCATACCAGTCTCCGTCATTCCATACCTCTCTAATAAACGATGACCCGTTATTTCCTCCCATCTGTCGAATATGGGTTTCGGAAGTGGCGATGAACCGCTCACCATCAGTCTAAAACGATCAACAAAAACTGATTAATAATTCATCATCTGTTATTTTCAAGTTTCATTTCTACTATATAAGGAAGAAAAAATATACCTGATCTTGTTACTGCAAACTGTGTGAACGTATTCCTTAAATTTCTTATTTTTGCTGAATATAATGTCATATTCTTGAATGAGTCTCATGTAAATTGTAGGGACTGCCATGTACATGTTAACTCTCTCGGTATTTTGTATATTAATACCGAGCAATTGAGTCCAAACATTTGAGGTTTCGAATCTGGGTAACATGACGCAGCGCGCACCAACGTATAGAGGACATAGAAGAACATTTACAACCCCGTGAATATGATTGAGCGGCAGTGTATGAAGCACACTGTCCTTATCCGTCCATTTCCAGGCTTGCACGAGTGAATTTATTTGTGAATGTAGATTCTTGTGACTAACGACAACGGCTTTCGGTTTTCCTGTTGTACCCGACGTGTAGATGAACATGGCCTCGTTTTTCGAATAAAAATCTTCATTCAAGGGTGTTTCTATCTTATCAGTTACTTCAGTGTCAACGGCCAATCTGTTGTTAGCAGTTTTACCGTCAGCTTTCATCGCGAGCATTCTCAGCGCCTCGTCAAACACAACCAGCTTCCGATTCGTCCTTGCTACGAGAGGCTCGAGCAGAGGCAAGTGTTCGGATGTCGTTACGATCACGCGAACATCCGAATCTTTTATGTAATAATCCAGCAGGGCTGCTGGACTTGTTGTACTCAGAGGTACAGCTGCGTTCACGCGATAAAAGAAAATCAATAGAAATAATTAAATTATTCATTCTCTTTCAAACAGTGACACAAATTTCAATCATTACCTATTTGTCCACTCATCCAGCATGCCCATTGTACAATTACATAACTTGCATTGTTTGGTAAAAGAAATGCAACTCTTTCTTGATGAGCTCCACCCAGAATGTTGCTTAAATGATTCGAAAACTGTTTTGCGCTCAGGAACAATCCACGATATGTGTAGTCACCCTGAACATCTCTGAGAGCCGTTTTGTCTCCGAACTGGATGGCTCGTTTGAATACAGGTACAACTTTGTTTGAAGGCTGCATACAAATTTTTTTTATTATTTTACGAAAGCAAAAAATTATACGTTTGAAAGATAAGGATTAAATATTAATTTATAAAAAAATGTTCTACAAATCAAACCTGATGTGCCTCATTACTGGAATTGAGAGTAGCTGTAGCAGCTGCGTAGGTTTGTTGGAATCTCCAATTAGCTGCATTTCTGTGAAACTCTGATAATCTGTTGGCAGTCAGATACCAACTACGTCTCAACAGGGAACTCATATTTTACACAATCTTCTTTCTCATGTGACTGTGATTAGCATCTACACTTGAAAAAATAAGATATACATTAAATAATGAAATACGACTCTTGTCTTGATCAAGCTCTGCGCACAACTATTTCATGAAATAACACAAACTATTAGAGTGAATAAAAACGCTTATCAATATGCAAATATTAATACGATTCATTATTCAAAGGAAAAAACATGCAGGTTAAAAAATAATCATGAATATGTACAGAATCTCGGATGGGCCTAGAAAATATCAAATCCTATTGTTTACTGCAATTTTCGGATCGGTGATTTCTTTTTTCTGACACTTCGGATAAAAAACGTATAAATAAACGTTTAATACAATAATACTTGTACTTTACCAAGCATGATAAAACATGTTGGATGATTGCACCGGCTTTGACATTTCGACTTGTCTTCAAGATAACAGGATCGCAAGAACGACTTCAAGCTAAAATTAATTTATTTCGCAGCGGTCTTTCAGCACACTGCGCCATTTCTCGTTTTGCGCGTGTCAGATGAATGAAGAATTCACACAATGATAAAGAAGAGAGTTATCGATTGGTATTTCAAATGAAATTTGTTTCCACGTGCTGTTGGTGCTTGCAATTACAGCAATTACGATCTATAATTAATCTATTTCGCAGTACTCTCAGAAATAGTACTCTTTCGAGTTTCGCGCGAGTACGAAAATTATTGCAGACGAATTTTCTTTATGGACAAAACGACCGATCGGTAAATTTCTAGGGAAGAGAATATTCAAAATCCGACAAGTGTTATTTCATCTTGATACATTTCTAAACTCGTGCTTGAATCGAAGAGTATCGCAGCGTCATCTGCACTCTGAGAACGACATTTTACGATCCGATTCGTATCAAATATGCTGCGCGTCTACACATCTATCAACTCTCTATGCTCCACGTTCTCCCTCCTCATAGCACATTTTTCGATCAAACACGGTTCGTATCGTTTCGATACGTTCCACCTTTCTGTTGTGATGATTCAAAGGCTTCTGTCAACTATGTAATTAAATTCGGTTAGGTCCGTTGTAAAATAGATATCCATTTTTATCCACGTATATCAAAAAAACGTGTTCATCGAGAAACAATAAACAAGTACGTGAAAAAGTAACAAAAAATAAGTAAATCCAGTGGTGGAAGATATGATTGAAATTTGACAGATGACAGCGATGCGTTGCACTTACATTACTCAATTTTCTAATTGCTGAAAGAAAACAAAAATAATGACAAAACTGCTTTGTTTTTATATAAATTACGGTTTTTCACTTTATTTTGACATTTTTTTGCTCCAATCGTTTTCATCACGGATCGAACATGCGTTTCATCAATCTCAGATTGAAAATATTTAGTTAATTTTGAAATTTACGATGAAACGCATGTTTTAATTTATTTAGAACAACAGTTGAATTAATATTTAAATACGTTTTTTTCGGATTCTGAAGACATGGCTCCGAGTGGACAACTTGGCATCGTGCAATCCAAATTCACATCTGGAGAGAATGTTATTATTGTATCCTTTATTGTATCATTATTGCTATTTGGTAAATATAGTTGTATCATGATAGTTCTAGTACCTCAATCAAATATAATTCTTAACACAAATAAAGGCAATGGAGGCGTCTCTTATCTTAGGAGACATAAAAGCACCAAGATTATTGGCTCTTGTTAACAAGGGTGCTACAAGCGCTCTTGTTATTTTACTTACATCTAGGAGTCCACCTCAAGTTTACAGTGATCTGACCATAGAAAGAGTTATTCCCATTGATCAAGACTTCAAGTGTGACATAGGTATGGAATATTGTTACAAAGTTGTATGAATGAATATAAAACTGGTACAATTTTTTGTTTAGTAACTGTTACGGAGCAACAGGATGGTTTGGACGTTCACCTCAACGTTTCTTCCAGAAAGCTTGGATTAGTTTTTCAAATGCGTCCAGGTGTAGAAACTGGTGCTATTGTTTCAGAAATATTCAGAGCCATTGAAGGTAACATTAAATTAAAATACATACAACTTATATTAATATGAGTATTTTTTTAAAATAATTATTTGTTTATTGTAGTATACCAGAAGAACAAGAGTTTGTCAACAGATTATTTGTGGATCAAAAAACTCACTGGAAGCACAAGAAGTTTGGATTGTGCTGCTGGAGATGTTCGTGAAACGTGCGATCCAGTAAATATCTATAAGATTATTCACTCAAACGTTTTCTTTGGATAAAGACAAAGCTACGATTGTTTTTACAATAATTTTTTAGCTCGTTGATTTGGAAAGTCCTGAGTTGGTCGTTTCACGACGAAATATCGCGAGTGGAAAAACTCCGGTAGCTGCCAGAGAGTCCGTGGTACGGTATCAAATGGCTTGTAAGGAGGATGATTATACCTACACTGAAAAATTCAGGTAATTGTTAATCCCTTTATTAACAAATTATGGAAAAGGATAGAATCCATATTTATCTCTCAAATTGATAATTTAAAATGATTACCTTGATGAGATGAAGAGTTGCAAAAATTCGGAATACTACATTTGATGTAAAAATATTATAAATAATGAATATTTAATCATTAAGAAAGGGAGACGAGAAATATCTCATGTTTCACATTTAAAAAAAATTATTTTGGCAGAGTTTTTATTGGTACGTGGAACGTGAACGGACAACCGGCTAACGGTATAACCGTTCACGAGTGGCTGAGTGTGGATCGAGAACCTCCGGATTTGTATGCAGTAGGATTTCAGGAATTAGATTTGAGCAAAGAAGCTTTTCTTTTCAATGACACACCGCGAGAAGAAGAGTGGCGGTAAAAAAAAATCCTATATAATTAACTATTTAGGATGATGTTTGACCCCCACGAGTGCGAGAGGGGCAGATGCAAAACGGATTTGCTATTTTCTCAGAGATTCTTGATATTTTAGAAAAAAGAAGAGAACGACATTACTCTTTGATGGAAAGAAAACAATGTTGTTCTTTTTTTTCTTCGAAAATTGTTTATTTTTAGAGAAAATCACAAAGTTCGATTTCGCATGATATAGAATATTTGATCATCTCCTCAAGAATACATAAAGATAAAAAGGTACAATTTGAATTTGCAGTCAAGTAGTAAAAAAGTCGCTACATCCGAAAGGCGTTTACCACCAGATCGCTTTGGTAAGACTAGTAGGAATGATGCTTATAGTATATGCACACGAGAATCATCTATCATCGATTACGACTGTTTCGGTTGATACTGTTGGAACTGGAATAATGGGGAAAATGGTAATTTTTTTCGACCATCATATGATCTCATGCATTTTGAAAAAAGAAATTTATAAAATACTTTCAAATTAAAGGGTAACAAAGGCGGAGTTGCTGTCAGCATGACGATACATAATACCTCGATATGTTTCGTAAATGCTCACTTAGCTGCCCACTGCGAAGAGTATGAAAGGCGGAATCAGGATTACGCAGATATATGTGCCAGATTATCGTTTACTAAATATATGCCGCCTAAAGATTTTAAGGATCATGAGTAAGTTTATATTGAACCTGTAAACAAATATATTTGCGGAGAAGCCTTTTTCATAAAAACGAAAAAATGTTCCCAGTCACATTTACTGGTTGGGCGATTTGAACTACCGAATAACTGAAATGGATGCGAGCATCGCAAAACACCACATTGCAATGGAGAATTACGAGCCGGTTCTCATGCTCGACCAACTTTGTCAGCAAAGGAATCAGGGACGAGTTCTTCAGGGTTTTCGAGAGTCAAAAATAAAATTTAAACCGACGTATAAATACGATCCCGGGACAGACAACTGGGATTCAAGGTTTGCCAAATCATGAGTTAACTTTACATACTTAATTGGAGAATCAGATTTTCATGAGTATTTATCCAGCGAGAAAGGTCGAGCTCCGGCGTGGTGTGATCGGGTTCTTTGGAAGGGCGACACAATTACCGCGATTGATTATCGAAGTCATCCGGTGCTCAAAATTTCGGATCACAAACCTGTCAGTGCCATATTCGATTCGCAGGTAAATTCTCGAGCACTTGTACTATGTATATAACTGGTGCAAATGTTTATTTTTAAAAAAATGTTTCAGATAAGAGTTATAGACATGACGAAGTACCGAAAGATTCACGAAGAAGTTATGAAAAAATTAGACAAATTGGAAAATGAATTTTTACCTCAAGTAATGGTAGACACAACTGAAATTATATTCGATGTATTGAAATATTTCGAGCCTTGTAGCAAGGAGTTGATCATTGCGAACACAGGCCAGGTTGGTAAATTGGTAATTATATAAAAAAATAATTTTTTCTTTGAATCATTCCACGTGGGGAAAATAATTTGTAGGTACCGGTACAGTTTGAATTCATTAAAAAATTAGACGATACGAGTTACTGCAAAGATTGGTTGCACATAGAGCCTTACACTGGATTTATAAAACCTGGTGAAAAATGTGACATTAAGCTGAAAGTGCATGTCAACAAAAGATCAGCTTGCAAATTAAATTCCGGCGAAGACAAGCTCTACGATATTCTAGTCTTACATCTCGAAGGGGGCAAAGATATTTTCATTACAGTGACAGGTACATTCAATAAATTATGAGATGGTCTTGTTTTTTTGTTTTGTTTACAAATGTTGTCTCCGCATTTTTTAGGTACTTACGAGAGAAGTTGTTTTGGTTCTTCAATGGAGGCTCTCGTACATATTCCAGTTCCCATAAGAGAAATTCCGGTAGGGAGAATCGTTGAGCTCGTAAGTATAGAATGTTCGCGCAATTGGTGATTAAATTAAACTGTCAAATGATTTGAAAAACGTATTCGTTTTTTATTTGAGGAAAACAATAAAAATCCGGCTCAAGATCCATACTCGGTACCGAAGGAGGTTTGGTTTCTAGTCGATCGTCTCTATCGACATGGTATAAAAACTCCTGGACTCTTTGAAACTCCTGGACTACACAGTGAAATAATATCCATTCGAGATTGGCTGGATACCGGAAGTCAGGATGCAATGCGTATCCTTTTTTGTAATCATTTATTTTTTGTATATATTTTTCGTCCTATGTTAATTGATGATAAGTAAAAAGTGTAGTAAAAAATTATTGTCCTTAACGGCAATAATTAGCGGGCGGTGTACATTCTGTGGCGGAATCCTTACTTTTGCTCCTTGAGTCAACATCCGAGCCCTTGGTACCTTATAATCTGCACAACGTTTGCCTATCAGCAGCAATAAATTATCCACAATGCAAACAGGTAATCACTTCATTTGATATAATTATTGCGATGGGAAAAATTTATTTTTATTTTGCCAATCTTAAAAAGGAATTTTGTTTCAGATTGTGATGCAGTTACCGGAAATACGTAGGAACGTATTCCTCTATATTTGTGCATTCCTCCAAGAGCTTCTGAATCACTCGCAAGATAACGGATTGGATGCAAAAACTTTGGGTAACTTTTGCAACTTTCGGCTTTGTTTGCTAAAAACTCGATATAGATTTTCATCGTTGAATGTTTATTCTCTTTAGCTACTCTGTTTGGTTCAATCTTCCTCCGAGATCCACCGCGAAGTCGAGATGAACGAAGTCAGAGAAATCGAGCGACCCAAGCGATCTTTGATCGGAAAAAAGCAGCTTTCGTTTATCACTTCCTCGTCAATGATCAAAGCGATTTTCTTGGTCGATAGATTCGCAATTTCCGTATTAAAAATTTCTGTCGTTCAGGGAAATAATGAAAAAGGGAAAAACGTTTCAGAGCGAGAATTGATGTGGCTTGTTCCCGAAAATACTCAGCGAGCGACGGTAGCATTTGAGCTTGCTTTAACATTGCCTCAGATAATATATATTTAGCCTAGCAATAAGTAGATAATGGGGAATGCATAATAATCGCGTACAAGGATTTTGGAGCGAATTGATGTCAGGAATATACGCTTATTCAGCGCTTTTTGTATAGTGTAATATTAGAGTTTGCTTGATGCATTTTTCAAATCACAACCTGTTCAATTTATGCAATTCAGCTATATTATTTTTAATTCGACAGAAACAAAAATGTAGCAATCTCAAAAATTTATTTAACGAGCTGTACACCATTTATTTAAATCAATGATGAAATGAGATTTGTATTTATTTTTGGCCAATCTTTCTTGACAAATTGTTCTTCTTTTGTGAGCCTATAGAAAGAATAGAATTCCGAGGTTAGAAAACTCATAAAACAGAATAGAAAAATACAAATTATTTTTCGCTCGAAAAAATCCTATATTTTCATAATTTTATAAAAGAAATGGGAAATCTTGTCACGTTCACTCAACAAATGAGAAAAAGTGAGAAGTTCGAAAAAAATGCTTGTGAACCGGTGAATATGAAGTTCAATTTCCAACAATCAATGTTTATTTGATAATAATGTTAAATTAATCCTTAGGATGATCAATCTTACTTTCTATTTAGAATATTTTTGTCGCTAGTCATATAATCGACAAAAGCATTGCCTATCAGGGATTAAGAATATAAATAAACGAAAATAGAAGAGTGAATAAAATCGTTCGTCACTGTTAGAGATAACAATTTTTGTCAACGCAGGTATATGCCGAATTATTATTCAGCAATAAAAGCTCTCGGATATTTCAATAAGTTTATGTCGTTGGTAAGCATAATAATAATCTTATCGTCTGACAATGGAATTGAAATATAAATCGAATATGGGACGTCTATGTCTTGCTTTAAAGTGATCAACGGATCAAACACTGTACTCCTCGCATTGAAAGTTTCTCAAACAATCAGTTTACTGTATTTTCAATAGGACTTATTAAAGTATTGTAAGAGTAAGAAAAAGTTGACCTGTCCTACATTGTATGGACATAACTGGAATAAAAAAATCCACAGAAACGAATTGTTTTTTTTATATCAAAAACTTTATTACATTATAGAAAAATATGAAGCTTTTCTTCAAATACAGAAATTTATAGAACATGATACTAATAAAGTGCAATAAAAATGTCATCCATCTCCCAGCATAGAATTGACACGTGCACGGCTAAAGGATTATTTATGACGATTGGCGAGAGAAATCGTGGTCACTGGAAAGCTTAAGTTGATTCGAATTACCGAAGTAATCCAAATATTTTATAGTTTTATATCAAGGTAGTTTAATATTCGATTTTTTTCGTATCACGATTCTTGATATATTCGTATTCAGACAAGGCATAAAATCTGAATAAAAAACCCTTAATATCGAACTAACCAAATTTAGAAACCATGATTGAGCACGCGCAAACTATACCTTGGCTAATTAGCTGTCGAATGAAACTGAAAGCTCTATTGTATAAACCAAAAAGGAACGCGCATGGATGAATCACAAAAAGAATAAATACATAGAATCTCAGTGCGTTCAGTCGAAGACAATTTTTTTTTCTAAACGCTATTTACCTCTCCGAACGAACATGATGATTGTCCTTACAAGTTGAATCCGCCTTGAGGAGCATTTCCCGCAACTTGGAAATCTAATTGATCACCCACAGTTGCTGGTGCGATTTCCGCATTCTCTTGATCCTGAAATATTCGTATTTTGTATTCATTCTTCTGATTTTTTCATTACAAAAATAGAAATTCTATCGTTATTAAAAAAGTTTCTAATAATCGTACCTCTGCGCCAAAGAATGTATCAATCATTGCCACGGCCTTCTGATAAATATCTTGATTATCGTGATGCTGAAGAGCCTCGAGTTTATCGAGACCTCCAACTTCTTCGATCATCATAGCAATACGATCAACCTCGCCCACTTTTTGAGCAGTGTTCAATATGTTTGTCAATCCGTCGAGAACGACCGTGACAGTCTTCCAATCTTTAGCTTCAAGAAGATTACAGAAAGGTGTCAAAACTCCCAACTGGATAATTTGAGCGAGTTGCTCTATCGTGCCACCGGAAGTTATGTTTGTAACGACCCAAGCAGCTTCCTTTTGAGATTTGAAATCGCCCTAGAAAGGAGTTTGAAAAAAATGTCAATAAAATAATCGATAAAGAGGCTTATATAGATCTTACCGATTCGAGAACTTTGACGAGGGGCGGAATGACATCAGCATTGATCACTTGTTGAATTTGAGTGGAATTGCCAGCCGTAATATTGCTGATTGTCCAAGAAGCCTCTTTTACGATATTCAGCTTCGAGTGAGTCAGCAGTTTCCGTAAATTGTTTAAACCGCCGCTAGCAATGATCGAGTCCGTCTGTTGATCATTTCCAGTTGCGATGTTGCCAACCGCTCGAAGTGCTGGTGTCAGAATCAACACTTCTGGCACAGCAAGCAATGATACGAGCTTTGGCACGACACCAGTGTCAACGACGGTTTGAATGTTCTCGTTAGGGCCGTCCGTCATGTATGAGAGTGACCAACAGGTATCGGCTAATAAATACAAAATCCAAATTGCATAAGATAGTACTCAATTTTTTTTAAGATTAACATCAGAATAAAAATAATTACCGAGGATATCAGAATCAGTAGAGGACAAAAGACGATTTAGGACTGGCAATGCACATTTGACCATTTGAAACGGAGGTGGCGGATTTTTGTTGCGACACAAATTCGAGATAGTCCAAACGATGTTCCGTGTCAAGGATGTCTAACAATCAATGTAATTACTATTTTTTTTTTCAGTTCAAACGTATGAATTGATAGTGTGATGTACGACGTACCGATGTATCAGGTTTTATGAGATTTATGAGGAGAGGCATACAGCCGAGATCGAGTACGAGATCACGCGTGGTAGGTCCGTCGCCTGCGATGTTTCCTAATGCCCACACAGCCTGTTCCGCAACATTCAATGCTGGTGATTTCAGTAATTCTATGAATTTTGGTACCGCATCATTTTTAATGACGACGTTAGTTTGGTCAGTGGTACCGGAAGCGACGTTGGTCAAAGCCCAACATGCCTCGAACTGCAAAGCAGGACTGAATCCCACAAAATGCAACAATTACATACAAATTCGTAAAAAATTGAATGTTCGAAATGATATCAATTCCTTACTTGTGGTGATAACCCAAAAAATCAACGCAGTGAGGAACAACGCCCTGTCTCACGAGATCATCAATCGGTGGATTCTTTTCTTGACTGAGCATTTTTCTGCAAGCTTGTGTCGCACGAAGTTTTATGGTTTCATCGCTACATGTCATTCCTTGCAGGATTTCTTCCATGGACATGCCTGCAGAATATTTATGAGTTTCCGTCACAGCCTGAAGTTCATTCTCCAACTCCAGATTTCTTCGTTTGAATATCTGATCTTCCCTACGAGCTTTTCGTAGCTCAACTGAAACTTCGTTTCTTCTCCTCCGAGCATCCTGTCGAGAGACATACGTTCATGGTATTAAAGTCATCATTTACGGACTCTTTGAGCAACTTACATCATGTCGCATGTTGTTCTTGAATTTAGCCATGCGGCTGTTGTGCACACCTTCCGGTGAAGGCATTTTTTCTGAAAATACGATAATTACATCCTTGATTTAATAAAGTATGAAAAATGAAAGTAGAGTCGATAGCATAAATTGTAATGCTGCTTTGAATACGATACTAAATATTATCCTCAAAGATGACTACAAAAACTGGATATTTCTATAAGCGTGCTAGCATTATTGGCATTCGTCGGTTTTTCAAACACGGCCATTGTCCGTGAGCACCAACTTGCGCAACATCGTGGGTATAACGGACAAAAAGAAGAAAAAAATCGTGAGATTTATAATTACTTGAATTTTTATTTACCAGGAGTACGATTTGACTCAACAATAATGTATAGATTTTTAAAATAAAACGAATAGTGCACAATGAGCACAAAGGATAATGATGGATATTTTTTGCAATGGTGTCCTACCTTGGAGATTGGCCGTTTGACGATTAGGTGGAGGTTAATTGCGTCACTCCGCTGGATATTAAGCGCAGAGCGTAAAAAGGATAATGAGCGATTGATAAGACGAAAGAAAATCACGACCAGCGCGATGAGTCTTATGAAATGGAGTGTTCTTTCCTTTTTACGTCCGTTACTCGTTTAGAATCGTTGGACTGTCGTTGAGGATACCGCTCTTATTTTTGACCTTGACAATAACCTGTTGAGACTGGAATAACAAAATTGGCAGCACCGTCGACCAATGGAGTTGGCTCGTTGCCTCGCAGCGAATCGCTCACTGGTTAACTTCTTGTGTATTGCTTTTGTTCAGGACCTATCGGATCATCCGCTTTCACCGTTTTTTCGTTTGAAATCCTCGAAAGTAAGAGTTTAACGACCGCGATCGAGCATGCTGTCAAGTACAAAGAAGCGTGCCAAACTGAACACGAACACATGTATGTATATCGGTTCGTATAAAATGATCAAAATAATAATAATCAGATCAGAAGCATAAAGAAGCCTGGCTAAATCTTCGACTATGCATTTTTATTCGGATATTACAAAAACGACTTTTATAGCGCATTTTTTTTGTTGACAAGGGTCTGTCCGAATTTGCCAGTATTTTCAACTTTTCACTTCTCTCGGTTGAAATTCTTGCTTGAAACTGTTTTTCAAATCCTTCCGTGAATTTTTGCAGATTATTCAATAGTGTCGGATCGCACGCTGTTCCGTCGATCGAAAGGATTCTATCGATTCAGAGTGTAGATTCATTCTCGATTTTTCGATAACGTGTAAGTATATGTGAGAGTAGGTTATACAGTGTTCATGGGAAGGAAAAGAGCGAAGGAGGAAAGTCAAAAACGACCGGCACATCCGGAGGAAACCCTCGTCGATAAATCTACAAAATCTCGGTCAATTGTGTCTCTCTTTTGCTTATTTTTTTTTCTCTTTTTATCTTTCCTTGAGGATGAGGAACTTCCATAAAATACGGACTCCAGATTCATACATATAATATACATACGCAGCACATTCTTACATTATGTAATTGTTTCGCGGTTAAACATTCGTCCAGGACTATTTTTAATTATTTATTTTTATTTCTTTTTTTTTCATTATTTCCATCTCTTTGTGTACTTCATCATCATTTTCGTCTTCGTCATATTAATTTTTTCTTTATATCTAAATTCTACGGTATTTCTTGTTTTTGGGCATAAGGTATGTGTGGGTGTTTTTTTTCTTTTTTTTATAATTTTTTTAGTAACGCGTTTAGTACAAACGAACGCCATCTCGCAGACGCCTGTCGTTGGCGCATTTCTCCATTCCTCCTTTTTGACCCTTTCACTCTCTTCCTTGCACCCTCGCTTCTCTTTATTTTTTTATATTTTATTTTCATCTTTATATAATAATAATAATAATCGTCCAATATCGTTTGGTTTTTTCTTTCTCGTAATAATAATAATAATAATAATAATATACTTTACAAGTGGTTACCTAATAATTGTTTCAAGATAGTGCCCGACCTACGGGAAGGGTTTTTTTACTTCTTTCCTTCTTCTTCTCCTTCTTTACTTTATAATAAATATATGTACGCTACATATGCAGTTTTAATATTAGATACATATTTCTTTTTAGAATTTGGTACTCTCGAAACGACTCACTGAGACAGCTGACGCTCACACGCTCAAGTAAACGAATCACGCTGATTCCGAATCGTTCGCTACAAACACTCGTCGAACGATCAATCTCTCTCTTTCTCTTTCTCTCACTCTCTCTCTTTTACGCTCATTCTCTCATTCGCCACACGCTCGCTCACTCATTAATGTCATTTATTTAATATTATTTATATATTTATCTTGCAGCAATTTCTTTTTATGTGGTAATAGTTGTAATCGTGTATAACTGTACTTATTCGTAGTTTTTCCGTCACCGTTTTCGCTTCCTTTCAATAGTTTCTATGTAGTGACGATCGCACCGCCATTCCTCCTCCAATTTTTCTCCACAGCCTCTTCCTCGCGTTTTATTTTCTTTCTTTCTTTCTTTCTTTTCAACCAACCCTCTGAATCTTCTTATGCGGGAGTTGCCGAGGAGAGCGCGAATTATATATGAGAGGCAAATACAAACGCATACGCTCGACGCATGCCAGAGATTTCCTTCGAATCATCATCTCATTTTTTATTCTCTCGAATGCAACGATAATTTTACTTTTGTCGTCTCACGTTATTCTCACATTGATCTCCCTGATGTCACAATCGCGTACAAGTATGAAGCAATGAAAAAGAAATTTTTCAAATGAAACAATCGAAAGAAAATATAAATTGGATTCAGGAGGTTTGATTGTTCAACATTTTATCGGCTGGACTCCTCGCAACTCGCGTCGATATATTTTTTTTTCTCAAAACAATATTCGTGATTATGATGACAATAATAATAATAATGATAATTCTTTTTTCGTCTATGAGGGCATTAATATTTTTGTGTGCGAAAAATTCATCCGAGTGTGTTATAATGTACATACGTCGTTATTCGTCATTTAGATATTTCTTTTCCCTCATCTTTCCCATAAAATTTATTTCTTCTTTATATTTTATATATTATCATTATTTAAGTTATCTGCTCCTTTCCTGCTTGCCAAGTATAAGATACTCGTGGCAATTAAAATTATGTCATGTACATATTGCGAATTTTCCTTTTCTTTCTTTTTCGACGAGGTATATACACGTGTGCACACTCGATGTTCACGCATATAGACTTTTTTTATTTCCTCCGTCATTTACTTATTTATCTGATGTATTTTTAAATGTTAATCTAATCGTGGATACAGACATTGTTAGTTAACGTCGCTCCAATGATCAATCAATATCTCGATATCTATAGGTTTTTATCGTTTCTCTCTGTCAGTGCGTATCTTAGTTTATTTTATGTTCTTTTTCATCTCCGTTACTCGATTCGTTTCTCGTGTTTTTCTTCACTCTCGCTCATGGCATTGTTCGTTAATTTATGAAGTTAACAAAAAATAAATGAAGATGATCCAAGGCTGAAAAGTCTCCAATAAACGTTTTTCTTTTTCATCTCTAACGTCTGATTCTGGATCGCTCTGTTTTTCACACTCTGACATGTTTTTTTTTTCAAATATGTATAATTATTTTACAATAGAGTAGATAACCGGGAACCAGAGGGTTTATCCTAAGACAAATTTTGGGTCTCGATCTGATGGTATTCTTATTTTCTCATCTCTCTTTTATTATTTCTCTTTTTATTTCTCCGTTGTGTTTGTTTGTCCTCTTTTGCGCGGTGTTCTCTTCCGAGGCTCTCGCTTCTTCCGCACTGATTGACTAAAACGTATAATAATATGAAGTTGGCAGTTTTCGTTAACGTGATTTGAACTGATGTAGTGTACGCTTCTTTATTCCTCGATCACTCGTCGCAGCTTTTTTTCTCTTCATGCCGTTTTTCTTTTCATGCCGCAGCGCTTACAGATTTTTTTATTCTCCGTTATCTTCGAAGCTGCGAGCAAGGGTCGCTACTGCCCTGGACGAACCATTTTTCCTTCGCACTCGTGGAAAAAAAAACGATCCGAAATAAATCGGAGGAGGTTCAAAATTTCATTTTTCAAGCTCGCTCCGTGGCTACGTCTTTCTTCGCTCCTCGATCTTAAAACTCGCAAAACCGAACGAAGGTGCAATCACTTCCTGTCTCATCACGTTGTATCTAAAATCTTTCTTATTATATGTTTTTTTTCCTATTTTTTTTCCAATTTCCTTCACACTTTTTTCTCCTTATTCGTTTTTTTTATCTTTAAGGTAGTTCGATGGCAAATGCTATTCCAAGATTAAAGTACAAAAATTTG
The DNA here is from genome assembly GCA_030522605.1 of Cremastinae sp. B BG-2022a. Lineage (NCBI taxonomy): Eukaryota > Metazoa > Arthropoda > Insecta > Hymenoptera > Ichneumonidae > Cremastinae sp. B BG-2022a. Next base: position 114,625 of record JAPYYX010000181.1, read on the forward strand.
AGAAACAATAAATAAATAGATGAAACGTTATTGTGCAAAATTTGGAC